>VXAZ01004213.1:1205120-1317620 GCA_013399875.1 Gymnorhina tibicen | reverse complement strand
TTTCTTTTTTCTTTTTTGTTTTTTTCTTTTAAATTGTTGTGCAAGTGAAAATTTTCTTGATTTAAAGTGCAAAATCCAAGGAAGGTAAGAGCTGATTCAGCTACAGGTAGGCTAACTGGGCAAGCATTTTAATAGAAGTTAGTGAAAGAAAGTACATGGAAACAACATGAGATAGAAAACATTGTATGTGCTGGGTGAGTTGGGTTTAGAGAGTGTGATCTGCAGGTCTGTATTTCCCATTGTCCTTTACATAACTGGACATACACTGATTGCTTTCATGTTGCTTTCTCAGGAATGACTAACCCTCCTTTTACATATCAATTTCTATAAATCATATACCCAAAAAATTAATTTTGTTTATTTTTGCATTCAAACTTTCTGGTTCTCCATTTTCAGGAGAAGCACATGTTATGTGCATCACGCCAGCATTCGTGTTCAATAGAGTAGTCAGTTCGTAACATGGCCTTTTTATTGTTTGTCAGACAGATAATGCTCTATGAGCTGTAATAGCCTATTAATGATGTGCTGGGTTTTGGACTTGTCTGTTAATGGATTGCTGTCCTACAACATTTCTAAAAATACGGATGTTTGGCTGGGAACTCTGAAGCTTTGTATTCTTCACAATATTTTAATCTATGCTGTGTCATCAATACAGTATTTAGAGTCAAAACCAGTCTATGTTAGATACAGACATAGAGGTATGTGTTGGGAAATTTTTTTGTTTGAAAACTCAGAAATATCACAAATTAAAGATTTTGAAGTTATCCTGAGTAATTAAATTCTCATACTTACATAATCTATCTCTGTAACACTTCATTTATATGTTTTTGAGTAATTAAAATGTTTATGTCCTTTGTAACATTGTTTTATCAAATGTATTCAAAGAAACAGACGCTTTAAACTTTTGGCTATTGTATTTGGGGAAATAATTTACTGTGTTTCACATGTCAGTAAATATAGAATACATTTTGTTGTCAGTATTTGATGCTAAATATGCCCATACTTAATAAGTGCATCGTAGTAAGTGCAGCATCAATGAACCGACAGGTTGGTATCATCACTACAGAGCTAGAGAAACCCCAGCTATAAATTTAGAGGACCCTCAGTGACATGAGTACAACTGAGAGATGAATTTGTTGCTCTGACAGGTTCTATCCCTGGCTGTAGCTGCTCAGCACCACGCTGAATACAAAGGTCAGTTAGTTATTTACCTTCAGCCCAGTGCATTTTCAGTAAATTCTGTTCTCCTAGCAATCACTTACCAAATGATTCCTCTTCACTCCTTTTGCTTGAAGAAGAATGTAGTCTGTCCTGTCTGTTATCATTTTCCAACTCTGAACCTGAGATGGGAGAGGGAGAGGAGAAGGAGCAGCACATTATTAATAAAATACTTGCTGCTGCGCTGCTTTTGCATTACCTCCCACTGAGCAAAGCGTGAGTAGCATTAGTGGTGCCTTGTCTGCTCATCACTTTGGCGAGAGGAAAATTCCTCAACAGCAGACTGTGCTGTGTATGTCAGGAAGTTAAAAATATGCCATGGTCTAAACCTCTATTTCAGATTATGTTTTACGGTAACCAACCAGGATCAGAGCGTCCATCAAATGGCAGCTGGAAATACCTCTCACTGCAACTCTACTGAAAGCCTTATCAAACATACAAAAATGCACACTGGTGTGCAGCATGGAGAGGTGCTTGCTTTTGCTGCTGCAGTTCATGAAGAGACCTGCTGGATTGTCTGCATTATGGCAATAGAGACACTGCAGATAATTTTTACAGATGTCTCACAACAATCTGACAATACCAGAGTGCAAAACAGGGGATAGGCAAATGAACAAAAGGTGCTTTGCAAAATTTTGTTCAGGACTATCAGGTGCTGAAATTTCTAGATTAGATTAACAAAACAATTATATTCATTGCCAAATACTTATTATTTTCAGATGCAATCAGTTTGGGAAATATAAATGTGTTTTTGTCTTCAATGTGTTTGTTAATACTGTAATGACTTAGAATACAACTCCCGGGTATATTTGGAGCTCAGGGAAGAGGAAGCATCATTAGGTGACACAGACTGAAATACTTTGTAGAGATAGAACTGGATACAGTATAAAATAAGATGAGTGACTGTGCTTGGAATGAGCTGATAGGAACACAACAATTTTAAGCATGGACTTGCAAAATTAGTACATGGCAATAATGCATGGCACTGACAAACTGAAAAAATTCTATAAAAAAGATCTTGAGTTAACAGGAGCAAGTCTGCAGCAGCTCCAATCTGCTTTGGAACATGACTTGGAACTGGACAAAATAATGGAATTTTTCAGTCTCCAGTTTAGTGTCTCATTTTGTTACGGGCTGCATTTGTTAGTAGGTGAAGTTGCAACTCCCACTGTTTGCATGGTTTTTGCTGTTGCTGGAAATGCAAAACAATTTTGATAGAATGAATCCCTGTCATTCTGAGAAACAGAATGAAAGAGACTATCAAAAAACCTCATCCCTTAATCAAACAGTGGCAAGTGGAATCAAAAACCTGAACAGTGAAAGTAGAACACCTCCAAAACTTGTGAAATGTTATATGTTTTCCTCCTTTGTTATTCATCTCTAATCAGGAATTGTGATGATGATGATGATGATGATGATGATGATGATTTTTCTTTAAAATAGTGCCAGTTACCCACTTCTCTTGAAAAGGGTTTCCCCATGATACGCTTAATGGTATGAGATGCTTATTCACTTTACTAATGAGTTTAAACACCAGATACCCTCACCATTAGTCTCCCCATAGTGGGAATGCATCAGAAGCAGCAGAGGTTATAAGCATTTGTACTTTTTTATTTCAGAGATGAAATTTTGGGTATATGGATTATTTTGAGCATTTTGAGTGGTGTATGTTGATACAGTATTTAGTACTGTGCAAAATAGAGACAAGCAGCTAATTTTTCTTTAGCACCTCTTCAATCACTGGTCTGAATCTCTACTACAGGAGTCAGCAGAAAAGAGAATTTTCTTCCTTCCTTTCTTTCCTTCTTTCCTTCCTTCCTTCCTTTTCTCTCTTCATCTTATGGAATTACAATCTTCATTAAAGGAAAGAAGCAGATGATAAAGTGTGTACCCAATATGCATTTATGCTTTCATGCACATAAAATTAATTACAGAGCTAATAAACTCTTGTGTATGCAAGTCTGCCAAATCCCTGAAACTTGGCACTCTCCAGATGGAAACATAGGTGCAGTTGGGGTTAAGGTTTCCCATAGAGGCTTTGAAAAGAAAAAATTTGTGTTATGTGAAAGCATTGCACTGGAGTCTTAGCTGAAAATGAATAGAAGTTGCTGAAATTTTTTTAGAGGAACATGAACAGGGCTAGAGACAAGTACAGTAAAATATAGCTAAATTGTTTACTAGGAGACTCTGCAGATTTCTTGATGATCTTGTATACTTAGAAGAGATAATATTATTGAATGTGTTATTGTATATATCCTTGTAGTTAGTGTCTAAGAGTATTCACTGTGCACATACAAAGTTATGAAATTTTGCTTTATGATTTTTTTTAAATCTAAAGCGCCACGCGTGCTTAGTTCATGTCTTCAAACTGCTTAGAGCAGTTCCAAAAGCAAAACAAAACAAAGCAACAAACCAAGATTACCTTTATGTAAAAGTAACACCACAGCTATGTTATGAAAGGAGGATAAAAGGGAAAATAGGAAAACAGTGTTACTATATGGTCAGAGAATCTTTTGGTTTTGTCTTTAATTATTATGAACTTCAGTATATTCAAAAGTTTCAGTTCTTTCTATTTATTTTTTTACGTAAATTCCCACATTTCTGTGGTAATATTAAAATATTCTGTGAATATTTTCTTGTATCCCTATTTTACTTCAAGTTATTGAACCTTAATGATGAATTTTGAGTAACACTACAGTATAATGAAGTGCTGTTTGTTTATTACTAGTTGTAGTATTTAAAACAAAACAAAAGCTCACCAAAGAGTTTTAGGAATACAAACCCTGTTGAGATCTAGTGGAGACTTGTGGCCTTAAGTACCTTAATACTTCCCTATAACTACCAGTGATTCCCCTGTAATCTCACTCTTTTGTTAGCAATCCCCATAATTTACACATCCCATTTGTGCATGCACAGCATACACTGCTCTTCATAGCTTTTTTTAATATACTTGGATTTCCAGGCATAGTAGGTTTAAGAACAACAGGAAAGAGAATTGCGCATAATAGTCAGCGAAGTAATCTTCTCACGAGAAAAGCTAGGAAAAATATTAGGAAAGAGAAGAAATATTTTCAGATCAGATTTGTAATTATGGAGCCAGTGAAGCAGCAGTACAAGCAAGTAGCTTGAAAAGGAAGAAGGTGCAGAGAAGGCTTCTGAGTCATAGAAGAATTCCTAAAGATTCTGTAAAAGTGGGAGGAACAGTTTGGGATCAGCTGATTACGTGAGTGGAAAAAAGTAAATTAAGAGCTTTGAAAATGAGAGACAGCTTTTAACAGATGCTTGAATAACCAGAAAAGTTCATGTTTTTGTCAGGAATCCCAATCTTTATCTATATTTAAAATAAATGTTTACCAAGACTTTTAGAATAGATTTATTTTCCCCTTCTGCCCTGAAAAAGGAAAATTCCCCTGCAGTGAGAGTGCAGCAGATTAAAACATCCAAAACCTCTACTTACTTCCTGTTGTATATCTTGACAGCTGAACCTTTGCAATAATTGAGGTGTCAGGATTTTAGTTGCGGTGGGGATGGATCATTGATGTTCCTTGGACACATTTCAACACTTCTGCTCTAAAGCTTCAATAACTTCACAGCCAGGAAACATTTTGCCTATGCTGTTTATGTTATGGCCTGAGAAAATAAAAAGCAACATGGAATCTACTTGGGTCTGCAGCTGAAGTACTGATCTTTCCCTCTCTTATCACCCCTGGGAAAGCAGAAATGCTGCTGGAATGGGTGTGGATGAGGTGAGACTATCACTGCCACAGTGACTATGCTCTGTGAAAACAGCTCTGCTGGTGTTATGTTGGTGAAGCTGCTGAATTAGGAAATGTTGGATGTTAAGAGAAGCAGGAACATGGACCAGATTCCCTGCTTGGGTAACAAGCTGATGGTAACTGATAGCTTTGACCAGAGATGAGTCTGGCTTATGGCTTTTCAAAGCAACTTTCTACATGATTTGCTTAGCCAGTAAAAGTTTTACAGGAGTTATGCAATAAAGGATTCAAAACTAAATCAACCCTGAGAAAAGTCCCCTGAGGAAGTTCTCATTTTTTTTTTTGTTTTCAAGGATTATTTTCACTTTTAGTGGTTTCTGGAGGCTCAGGAAGACAAAACTGTTTTGTGATGGTGGATGACTGCTGACTTCTGATGAATGCAAAGCAATGATTTATGCAATACCTTGATTTATCCAGGTAGAAACTTATTAACTTTTAAAACGTATTTCAGCATCTCCTTTATGATCCAGCTTATTGTGTTGCAGTAAGTTATCAGAGATGTTCTTGGGTTTGAACTGAACCTTAATAAAATTTTGCTTGAGACAAAGTGATCATTTATTGAAACATTTGTTTTGAGGCACAGATACATATTTGTGGATCTCTGAAGCAAAGACTGAAATCTACTTGGTTTGAAGTACCATGATGAACTGTGCTTTTATGAGAGGTACTAAACAACTATTACATAACTAGCTCTGATTTCTTTTTTATGTATCATAGAATAATTTAGGTTGGAAAAGACCTTTAACACACAATATACTTTATCTTTAGAATTTACATCAGTGCAAGCCCTACAAAACTTCTGAGATTCTGCAGTCACTGTTGGTGTCTTTGTGTTTGGGTTTTTTTCCAAAAAAAGAGACAGAGGCCAATCACTCTTCTTTTCATGTATAATTCCTGCCAAAAATCCCCCAAGTCTTTTATTTGCATTAACTATTTACAATATCCTATTCAACAAAGTTATATAACAGTTCTATAAAACAATTTCTTGTTTTTCCAGACTGCTCTCCAGGATTGCTCTTATATAAAATGTTGGTAAATTACAAACTAATAATTAATGTAATAGCACTCGCAGTCTGTGATTTATTTTTGCCCCATATTTGTGTAGGAGCACGAAGAAATAATTTAAATGAATACTAACACTGATCTGTTCTATCACTATACATCATGACTAAGCCCAGAAGCATGGCCCTTGCTGTATTTTAACCAGGAAATCTTCCCACCTGCTGAAATTCTGCAGATTTTGTAGTGCAAGAGATCAGACTAGATGATTGTACAAGTGCCTGGAAACCTATTAGTTGAATTGTAACCTCACGTGGGAAAGATGCATTACTTACGCATGTTTGGAATTTCAATAGTATTTGGTTGTGTTACAGAGAGAAGGCTAATGAGACTGTGTGTCTACAAAACTATCACCTTTTCCAGATCGTCACCTTTCTACAGAATACCTTTCCAGTGGTTCTGGTTTTATCATTGCTTAAGGTCATAGAGGCACTAATGCAAACCCCATAGAGGTAAACAGGAGATTTTGAGATTAAATCCAAGTTATCTGGTGTCAAATTGATGTGTAGTCTTAGCACCGCCAGGTCTCACTTTTCTGGGAGTTAGTAATTTTTAAGAAGCTTTGCAGTTCAAACAAGAAAAAGGGATTCAAAGAGCCATTGCTCAGAATTCTGAATGTACACCTATTAATTATTTTTGTTACTTTATGCATTTCATACCATGCGTTTAACTTACTTTAATAAAGTGGACTATGGATTAGCTACATTGGAAAAGTGAATCAAAACAGCACCAGCTCCAGCTCCTTCAGTTCCAGTAAAAGAAATTACTTTTACTAAACTGCTTTATCATTTGAAGCCCTCAACAGTTCTGGGAGGGAAGTAGACTCTCTTAACAAGAGAAGTCATGACAGTGGGGTGTCGGAGGTTCAGTGCAGCTACAGGGCAGGTTATGGCTCAGTTCTGTTAGTTTGTTTTTCTTCTCAGCCAAGTACCTAGGGTGAAGGAGTTGCCAGAAAGCTTTTTAGGAGAGGCATTAGCTATGAAAAAGAAGATAAGCTCAGATACTCCTGGGTGTGCTGGCTACTCTGAAAATTATACACAGTCCTTTGATCTAGCACAGAATTTGTGTATGACCTCAACTCGCTCAGGTGGAGCTCCCATTCAATCTAATTCAGTGATAATTGTGCCACTTCCATGGTGCTGGAATTTCTCTTTTTTTTTTGCATAATTTCTCTGCATAAAAAATGAGAGAAATGGGAAAGTGGTAGTTTCTTCAAGATGTTATAATAGTGTTTGGATGTTATAACAGCAATGGATGTTTCTTCAAGAATATAACAGTATGAAGGATATATGTAAGGTGGTAGGGTTGCCCAAATGAATGCAGGACTTACACGCGGTATCCAACAGCAACTGAATAAAATAAATAAATCTGATCCAAGAATATTTGTAAAAATACATCATCTTAACATCTTTCCTATATCATTTCTTTCTTCCTCTGACATCAATGTCTTTTTCTTAGGAATTATTTCTCTTCAGAATAAGTCTGTATTAACCAGTCCATTCTGAGCTGCTTGGGTACTAATGTTTTGATCCAGTAGCACTGCTGTAGCTGTGATCAGCTATTGATATAAGTGAAGCAGTGACACCTTTTAGTGTAAGACTTTTTAAAAATTGAGATGCCTTCAGAAATATGTGTGCTTTACACAAAGGTTTTTGCACCCCAAAATATGTCTTTTGCTCCCAATCATAGCAGCTGGTCTACTAAAGATATTATCTCTTCTCTGTTTTACATATTTACCTAGAAATATATTTCTTTCTCAATATTTGTGATACTAACATATAATTTTCTTTTCTAATCACTTCCCTTTAGCTGCTTTTATTTAGCTCTTGGCATATGGATTAGTGTTCAAAATATCATCTGGACATTTTGAAGTTTAAATGAGCCAGTTTTGCTGGATAGTTAGAAAAAGCTTGAAACTTATATTCGTTTTCCTCTTTCTTAGGGCCATGTTTCTCTGTGCTGAGGTTCTTAGCACTCCCATGCCCCTTGTATGAGGATTCCTGGTAATGGATCTTGATTTTATGAAACTTTAGTACAAACCAGACAATGAAAAGCTACTTATTTTCTGCTTTGTCACTTAAAATTGGGAATTCTATTTATACAGAATATACCTCACCATAGTTTTTTGAAAGTGCAATGTAATTCTAATTCTCATCTATTGATGCTGTCATTTTAATAATCATTCATTAACAGGAATATCAGCTGCATTTTGTGTTTCGGTAATCAGAACTGAAAATAGGATACCTTTGGGGCTGGTCTGTTTATGGTCACTTGCAGAATTACTTTCAGAAGCTCATAGTAAGGTAGTGGAAAATGCTGGTACCCTAATCTTTCACCTCAATCACCACAAGAATCTCTGATATACAGATACAGAGCATGGTTAAACTGGATCTTACATTGTCAGATGTTTTCTGATGTAAGTGTTGACGTTGATGATCATAACATCTGAGTTTAGTGACTTCACTGCTTTTCTATTCAGAAGTCATATGATAAGTCTTCAGCTGATGGAAATGACCAGTTAAGAGACGATGGTTGTTTCTTTTCTCTTCAAAGTGATAGTTGAAGTTCTTCTTTTATGTATATATACACAAGTTGTGTCTTTGTTTTAAAAATACATTAAAGTGTTCCCACATATAGCTCAGAAGCCACCCATATTGCTCTTACAGTGCGTACCTCCTGGTACTGCTGCTCTGATTGCTGTTTCCCAACTGCCGTCCTTGGAATGTCAGCAAATACAATCAACTGCTTTCTTTTCCTCTAGACTTTCAGATTTAGTGGGCATTTTTCCCCCCTTCCCCCTCCTCTGCTTGGATTTCTTTCCAATGATTCCCCTCCCCCTCTTCTTTAGTTTACAGACTTCTCCAATGCTTTTCTGTGCTGATTGCAGGAACACCCACCTTTCTGTGGTTTTAGTAGAGCCTTTCATGCTCTTTTTTCTGTACCAGCCCTCTAACCAGATATTTAGGCCAATTATTCTGTTCAGTTTCATTATTCTGCTCCCACAACTACAGTAATAGCCCACTTGAAAGATCACTTGGCTTCTTTCACTGTTGAGACTGCTTGCTAGTTCCCAGAATGGCATCTTCACATCCTGTGATCTTCTGTTGCTTTTTTTTCCCCCAGAGTTTTATTTAAATTAAAAAAGGGTGGGGGGTTAAAAGGAAAACCACACACATATAAATGAACAAGGGTAAAAAAGGAGCCCAGGTATCAAATATGTGCTTTAAGGAAGGGAAATTCCAACACTGTCAGTTTGCAGGAGACACTGTATATCAAATACCATTATTCAGTACATTTTCCACAACAGGACTGACCAAAAATACCATTGAGATTTCCTAGGGCAAGCTTTGCCTGCTCTTTGTTTTGCAGTCACAGAGTATGAATTTTACCTACAGTTATGAAATGGCACCCAGAAAACCTTTACTTCTGTTTTGTCCATGCCCATCCAAATTGAAAGATGTCACTTCAAAAGTCTCTAAGTAAAGGTTTTTAAAGTGTGTGTAGACACTTCACATGATAAATTTAAAATCACAGTGTTCGTGTCTCCCAGATTATAGATATAATTTAAATTTAACTTAGAGTTTTAAAAAACCTAACTTTTCTGCCTCCTTTTCTCTTGCTTCTTGTTTCCCTTTCATCTTCTACTTTCATCACTAATGTGTGAAATTATTTGCCTTCTTCACCTTTATCTCTTCTGATTTAGGAGACAGAAGACATGTAGAAATATTTCACGCTTATTTCTTGTGTGATGGTTACCATCAGATGAGAATTTTAAGACTGGATCCTACTTCATCTTGATAAACCTCCCTTTATAGTAAATATAGATTCTGTTGTTCTTAACACTGGAATTGTTTTTCTAAGGTAAAAACTGCATTGTTGTTGAACAACAGAGTAATGTGTTCAACAAATTGATGTGTAACTTTTTTGTATCCATTCCAGCCTTTTTTTCTCCTTCCATAATTAATACTTTTTCAATTGGGCAGCAAAACACAGGTGACTTGGGGTAGGGATTTTTTTCCCCCAAACATTGTGTCAAACACTGGAATGGTACCTTATATTTCTAAAGGGGAAAACAAATCCAAATGTCCCATACCTTTAAAATAACCAAAAAAATCGCATCTGTGAAGAACATAACTCATTGCCTCTGATGCAGACAGTGTGATGCAGAAAGTGCTTAAATGATCAGGTATCTTTTTGCTGCAAGTTCTTGAATTACCTTAACTTTTAGGAGAGATTTTTAATTTCTATCCTTCAATCAGAGAAAACGTGAGCCTGCGACTCTACCAAGTACATTGCTGACAATGCTGAGGGAGAGGGGAGGCTCAGCCCCACACGGGAGGGCTCTTCCCACGTGTGCTCTGGGCTGCAGGGAGCTGATGCTCTTTCTCAGAGTGCTCCTAATGAGAAGCAGCCTGGTGCGCTGGGAGCGCTCTCAGTAAAGGCGGAATGATGAAATGGGCACTGCTCGGGATCAGGGATAAGTTACCTACCCGGGAAGGTGCAAACCAAAATTCCATTGCTATTCTCTGTACTGTAGCAATTCAGAAGAGGACTTTGCTTCTCAGAGCTGTCACTCCAGCACCTTTCACAGCCCATCAGCTCATCTGCAGAAAACACTGAGAATTCTGAATTTCTGTAATTGTTCTTAAACACACAGTCATAGGATGACAAGGTTTTCTGTAAGAGGGGGGCTGATATAAATCACATACAACAAACTGTTTCCAAATTCAGAAGGAAGAACTTTTGGCCACTTACTTTTAGTGACATGCTGAACTAGATAATAAGATGGCAGGCCATGTTTGCACTTATAACACTACAAATACTTAGCTTTTTTAAGAAATATATTTAGATAAAATAGGAATGCCTCTATTTCTCTCTATTTCAGAGACTTGTGATCCACAATCTCTTTTCAAATCCCAGATATGATAACCAAGGGGTTATGTACCTAAAATAATTTTGTGTATCTGTATTTATCTTCTCTGAGGCAAGAAGTGATTTATGGAGTGAAGTGAGGATAGGGTCCAGGCAAGGAATTCTGTGTATTCAGTAGACCATGCTGATTAGGTGTACCTGCATCCTCTTAAATTTTATGATTAAAAACAATTTATATGAGTTATTGAAGCTTTCCATGTGCTCAACAAACATAACATTTTAATATTTTTCCTATTTAATCAAATTTGTTCCTACTATATCTCCAAACAACAGTGCCTGAACTTCTAGCTAGATAATGAAGTGCATGTTCTTGAGGTTATGTTTTTGCATAGATAAAAAAAAAGGTATTTGCTGAGATCATTTACTATGCAAAGTGTGTAATCTCATTTATAACATATTTTTGTTAAAATACGAATTGCCCCAACTATGTCTATGCATTAAAGGGAGCCATGCTAAAGTGGGGACATATATTTTTCTGATTTCTTCCCATTTGTCAGAAATGGTCCCGCTGTTTTTCCTGACCTGTCTTCACTTGCTGTGCTGAACCATTCTGAGATCTTTTTTTTTAGGCAATGCTGTGTACTGTGGCTTCATCCTTCAATTCCTGTACCTAGTGCACACGAAACAGCCAGGTTCTAGCAGTGTTCCTTATTAAAGAATCTCAAGTGAATCCCAACACAGTGAGGAAAAAGACCTTTCCCTTCTCTCTGTGATTTCAGAACAGGAGCACACTCTCTGTAGGCAGCATCTCAAGCCACTGGGATTGCCTATTACTATTTTCAGCCTTTTGGGAGGCTATATATATACTTATTCTGTGTTTCTAGGCTTAAGTAGAAGAGATAAATGCCCTGGCAAGCTGTCTTTTTACTCTTCCACACTGTTCTTTTGTCAGATTTACTTCAGACGATAATCTACTAGGTCTGTGTGTTGTAAAACCTTGTCTCAGAGTAGAGGAGAAGGATGGCAGAAAATAAAGGACCTTGCTTTTCAGCAGCAGCTAAGGACACATTTTCGATTTCTCTGTTTAAGACTTGTGAGGTACATTCCAGGAATATCCAGCATTCTGGTATTCCCTGAGTGAGCTGTGGCCCGTGGAGAGTTTGTTCCAGACCAGATTTTTTCTGGAGAACTGCAGCCCCCATGAAGAGCTGTCCTTGGAGGGCTGCGGTCTGGGGAAGGACCCAGGCTGGAGCAGGGGAAAACTGTGAGGAGGGAAGGAGCAGCAAAGTGGAGCTGTCAGGAAGGGACCACAACCCCCCTTCCCCACTATGAATGCAATGGTGCCAAGTTTTCTTGGCAACACTGCTTTAATACGTTTGCCAAATGCAATTTTACCTGAGCAGCTTCCCATCCAAGACACCTTTTTGACAGCATAGTAAAATTACCAGAGGTCTCTGACAAGCACATTAAAATTCCCAGTGAATATAAACTTTTACAAATGATTGATTGGGAGCTGGTTAAATTCTCTGTTATGACATCAAGCAATCTGGTGATTTTGTCACTGCATACAAAATGGCGAAAACTTCTGAATTCATTATCCCATTAAAACTGTCCAAAGGTACAGCCTAACCCTGCCTGGGAATGCTGTTTAGGTACCAAGTGTGCATGTGGGTGTCTGATCCTGTGTGGTCTGCAAGGGGACAGCCCTGTGTCCCCAGGGGCAGCAAGGGAGTCCCACGGCACTGCCTCCTCCTCAGTTATTGCTGACATGTGCACTGGCAGGGCTGTTTCTCTACCTCTTTTCCCTCAGTCCTGTGAGCAAAACCCCACCAGGCAGTGTTTTGCCCATTCTAGTTTGTTTATTTTGTTTAAAATATTTGACCACTATCTTGGTTCTTTGTTTGCAAAGCTACTGGTTTTGTTCTAGCATTTGCAAACTTTTCTTAATCCTCTCTTTTTTTTCTTAGTCCTTTAACAACCTGATTTTTGGTCTGAATAATTTGCCTGGTCAAATGGTCTTACCTACAAAATTTGGTGAATATGGCATATTAATGCTGAGTTGTATGGGTTTATACAGCCAAATTAGAACAGAAATATTTCTGTTCCTGACTACCACATGAAGTAGAAAATTCACTTTGTTCCCAAATGTCTGCACATCTTTCTTGTCCTCCAAGACTACATGCTGAGAGACCCCCTACCTTGGTGTGCAGCTATTGGTTTCAGCGTTTTGGAAGCTTGAATTCATCACCTTGAAGAGCTTCCCCAGAATCTCCTACTGGGTTGTTGGGAACGGTGGGGGCTTAGAGGGGGTTAAAGAGTCTGTGGTGACGTACACTGTCAGTGAATTCCTAGTCTTCCTACTCTCTCTTTTTTCGCAGAAGACACTTGTTTAGTCACAGCAAGACTGGATGAAGTCTATTTTAAGTCATTACTCTCAGAAATAACTCCGCTCTTTCTTACCCTAGCTCACTCTGTCTCTTTGGTCCTTATTTCTGATAAAATCTTGCTCCCATTAAGGGTCCAGGAGAGTATTGTCATTCATTTAAATGAACTCAGAATGTCCTGTCTTCTTTTTCCCCCCAGTGGAAGTGCTTGTTTAATGTTTTCATACCTGTGTGAGATTTTCTTTTCTGTATCATTTTCTGAAGGACATTCAAACACATTCATTCTTTTCATCTGGACAAGTAAGGCATATGAATACTCTTATCCATTTAATAATGTAAGTGCTGCTCTTTGAAATCAGCAAGGTGAGTGCTATTTCCTATTTCTGGTTCAGATTTGTTACCTGCTCAAGCTCCCTTAGGACAACAGTTTGGGAAAGTAGGAATATCAAAGCTGCTGCCATGTACTGGTGAGCTTTGTCACCAACAAGGAGCTTCTGATCTGATTTTGGGAGCAGCGGCCAAATTCCATATGCTGACAAACCAGAGCTTGTAAACATGAAAGTCTCCGTGTCCTGAGAAAAAGTGGGTGTTTTTTCAAGGGAAAGTAGTCAGTGCCCAGTCCCATACTTCTGAAGCCATAACTCCATTTCACTTTGACATTTTACAGCAAAAATAATCTACTTCCTGCATCCCAAAACACTGTGTCAGTGAGGGACATTGCACTGATACAACTTGATGAATTGGACTGATTTCTCAGAAGTGCAGTAATAAACTCTGCTCCCTGCTCAAGAGCTGAAACTAATGCCCAGCTTAGCTGCCAGCTTCAGTATCCTGTTTAATGAGTTTGGTGATGTCAGTCCTCTAAAGATATCTTTTATTACCTCAGAAGCCACCACAGCTGATAATAGCTGATAATGGCAATATTTGTCGATAACACCATAGGGATAAAAAATTAGCATTAAATGGGTACACAGACTGAAATTAGGGTTATTCATAACTGTTTTGAAATATGTTATGGGAACAGAGGTGAATAAGCTATGATATTTAAGAAAAAAATGGGGATTTTTTTTAAAAGTATGTCCTAAAAATAAATCTTGTGTGTCTGGAAGACGCAATTCTTTAAGCTTATTAAGCCCATACAGGAAAGCAATATTACCAAAAAAGGAGATTTTAAACTACTTGTAATTGTCATTGCATAAGTATTGTAATCAACTTATTTCTTTTGATACTGAATTCCTGGATGAAACCACTTACACAAATCATTCTCTAACAACCTAGAAGTATTTATAATTATACTAAATCTCTATTCAAAATCTGAACTGCATAGAAAAGTTTTTTGTTAACTTCTTGAGGCTTTTCTCATGGAATTGAATAAAATTAAGTTTGAAGTAACCTTGTTGTCTAACTTACATTTTGTTGAATTCAAATAAATTTAATTCACTCTTTTGCTGACCATTATGATCCCCTGTAAAAATACATTTAAAAGACCGTTTGTTTAGCATGCAGCTAACACACACAAAGTTCTCTGGATGCTTTCTACTCCTCTACATTGGCTTTCAAGGCATGCATGTAATTATGTGTTCGTGTTGTCATGGTAATTGAACCTGCAGTTGTCAGGATGTGGGAATCACTCGTGTTAGGCTGGAACACAGAATTCCAATTAAAGATAACCATGAGACCATACTGTTGGTTTGGTTTAAGGTTGACATGGACAGAGGTTATTCAGAGAGGGATTTTTATTTCATTTGCTTAATTAGTATCTAATACTTCCCAAGTATTATGATTGCTCCACATTGTATCTTCATGTGTTGGAATATCTCCTTCAGGCTATTGGTGCAGATTTTTATAATGTACGGGGTTTTGACCTGATGCTGTAGTCCTTTACGAGCAGGTTAATTCTCATTTCATAAGGTCACAGGCACACGCAATGAAGTTTCATGTTTGGTTGATGCAGCTGAATGTTCAGAAGGGAAAGAGGAAGGTTTAGGAAGAGAGCTAAACAACTGCTACTATCTCTTGGAGTAAAAATGGGACAGGGACATGACTGAGTCTGTTTGGCTTAGGCAGCTTTCTGGCTTTATAAAATTTTGAGAAAAAGTTAGTTTAAATCTTGACATGTTTAACAGGTTTAACAGGATTTGATGAAATTATATTTTCAGCTACTTTTGTGGTTTATGAGTACTATAAGATAAAATAGTAAGTGGAAGAGAGTCTGGAAAAAAACTCAAGAAATTGTCTTATATACAGAATCTGTCATAACTAAACCATTCCTGGCAGATGTTTTTCTAACCAGTTTCCAAAGCTATACAGGATTTTTTATTTTCCTTGCACATTTGTCTTTACCTCTGCAAAGTTTTATTTAATGTTTAACTCAAAGCTCCACTTTTGGAATGTAAATGCATATTTGTTTTACATAATGATGTTTTTTGAAGTCTTTTTTAGAATAAGATCCAATATTTCAGTCTTGCAGATTGTTTGCAAGAATGCTGCTCTTTCAAATTAACTGCATCTTTTAATCTGCAGACAATGTCCACAACTAAACAGTAATCCATCAAAAGCAAGTAAAGCAAAAAGATCATTTCAGATGGAATTCAGTTCATGCTTTATTCTGGCTATGAAGCTTCCAGTATGATACCTGCTTTTATTTGCAATAGCTTTGTAGCTTCAGGTTTAGCTTCTGATCCAGATCCTTTGGTGCAGAACTGTTGTGCTGTTTCCAGCTTAAGTTTCTGCAGTTCATTATTTTTGAGAGTAAGAATAATGCAGCTACCCCTGAGTCACAGTTAATCTATTGCAAACCATTTCTACTGAGATCTTTTTGGACTCTAATTGTGTCTCCCAGTGTGCCTGCAGATGTTCTCGGCTTAGACACACCTCCAAATACCCCCAGGCACATGGTGGGATTTTTGAGATTGCTCTGTGCAGTGCCAGGAATTGGACTGGATGATCCTTGTGGGTCCCTTCCAACTCAGGACATTCTATGATTCCATGAAGCATTATGGGAGCAATCCCTCTTCTGACATCAGGATTAATGATGAAAATAAAGAATGGTACTGGATTCAGTGCTGACCAAGAACTCCATTAACTGCCTTTGTCCTTGTAGACACTGGTAGCTATAGCACAATTTTTTCTATAGCTAATTACCCTGTAGTAACACTGTTTAGATGATGTTTCTTGGTTTTATCAGGAGCAAGTCCTGGGCAAAGATGCCAGAAGTCTTTTTAAAATCATGAAATGTGCATCAATTATTTCCTATACAACAAAGCTTGTTACCTTGTGCCTTGCTCTTGATGAATCTACGCTCAGTTACTCATTTCCTGGTTTCCTTTTAAGTGACTTACAAACTGAAAAAGTAAAGAAAATTAAAAGAACTAGGCTATTATTTTTTCCTCCTACTTTTACAGCAGGCATAATTTTTGCTTTTGTGAGGACTTTTGTACCCATCTGCATCCATCGTGTCCTTTCTGAAATAATTCTGATAACAGCTTTCAAGCAGTTACAGCTCTGACATTCATCCACTTTTCCAAGACTTTGGGCAAGTGTAATATGGCATAGCTAACTTTGAATTGTTTGACCTACATATTTTCCAAATATTTTCTTTTCTTATTCTGTGCTGGCATTGTGCCTCCCTTTATATATATATATAATTTTATTTATTTTATAGATAGCTTTTAATTGCAGGAGCCAGTGAATTACAATTGAGCTTCATGATAACAAATGTCAATAAAGAAGTAAACAGACTTCTTGGCACAAAATGTCAATAGTTTGAGTTCATGTCCAGGCTGCTGCCTAACCAGTAGTTTTTCTAGGTCCTCCTCTTACTCTGAAGTGTATCTGTAGAACTTCAGTTTAACCTTTGTCTCTTGCTAATTGTACCTCAATTTATTTGTTTATTTTTCTGGTACTGACTTTGCATGTTCATGCTATTCTCTTATGCTTATATTTTACAGTTTCCACTTTGAGATCTTTACATTTTATGCTTAAAGTCAATAAAGAAATTGAGTTCTAACCAAGATGACTAAAATTTAAAATGTTTATGCCCGTATTTAAAGCTGTCCATTGTACTGGGGCAATTGACATCTTGTTTCTTTCTTTTCCTTTTTGTTGAAAAAAAAGAAAAAGCTGGTTTTGTTTTTCTATTGATTTCTCTTTTTCTGTATTTCTGTCTTGGACAACCTCGTTTGTCATATCTTGCATATCTGACTTCATTTAGAGCTACTTAAATAAAAACACCTCTCAATTCCTGAAAGTGATTCAAACATGATAAAGCACCTTTTGCTAATGTGTCCAGTACCCTGCCCCCAACTGGGGCAAAACAGGCAAATGGAGCTCTGGACATTACTCTTTCACTACCTTACAGGTTGTTACTGGTACAATGATGTTCTCCAAGTGGCATAAATGGTTTTTTTTTCATCCAGTATGTGATCCAGCTTTTTGTATTTTGAAATTTTAATTTATTTCCTTTTTTTTTTTTTAAATACAGTGTAAATTGTAATTATCAAATATCCAGATTGAGTAGGGTTGTTTTTTAATCTTTCAGATAAGGAAATAAAACCTCTCTTTTAGAACAGAATATTTTTCAGGAAGTGTCTGCATCAGGTGTTCCATATGTTCCCTGAGCCATATATGCAATATTTACAATGGTTTCAAAAAATGAGTCAGCAAGGTTGGAACAATACAATGGAATGTAAGCAGGAGAACGGTTGAATGTGGAGGAGGGAACCCTTTCCCAAGTACAGTTCCATGCCCAGAGTAAACCAGACTTGCAGCCCTTGACTTGCACTTCCTTCCTTTATGTGCCCAGTGGCATTTTGAGTTAACCTTTAAATCCTGGGTGCTCTGGGCCTGGCTTCCCAGGAAGTCATTTTACATGTCATGGTGCAGAAATCAGAGTGAATCAAATCACTTAAATAGAACTTTTACCGTACAAAAGAGAGCAAGTTACTGGCAGAGCACTCTCTGGTTGCCTTATGTCATGAATTTACCTGCTCCACCTGAAATTACTTAGCAGACATTTATAGTTTTGTGCTTAGAAGCCATAAAACAAGAAAGCTTCTGTTTTCAGTCTCTCTGATCAATAGGATTGCTTCCTTAAATGCTATTAATACTGCTTGAGTTTAGCAGCCTCAGTGATTTAAAATGTTAATGAGAGATGACAGACTCTTTACACATATTAGCTCTCTTCCTGCCCAGTACCATTAAAGATGATAATGAACTTTCTACAGCGCCAAGCTGGGCTAAGAATTGTCAGTGGTACTGTCTTCCTTCACTGGAAAAAGTGTCTTGTAAATCTGTGTTCCCCTATTGATAGGCAAAAAAAGTTGTCTTTATTTCTTTTTTTTTTTTGTTCAAGAACACATATTGAATTTTAATGGAAAACAATTTTCTTACTGGATATTATGAAAATAGACATTTCTGAATGTCACTCCCGAAGTTCAGAGAAACATGGAAGAATGTGTGCAGTCCAGTTTGTTGACCAGAAAACAAGATGTTTCACTCAGCATGATGTCTTGTGATCAACCAGTCTGCCTCTGTCTGCTGTACTTCTTTGAAAAGCACTGTAAGAATAATTATTTGCAAAAATTATTCAGAAAATATCTTCAAAAAGAATTTTGGAAAGAAAGAACTTGATGTACACTTTGAAGCCCCCAAATTATCTTTAAGTCTCATTATTTCCCCAAGAACTCATGGGACAGGGATAAGCAGTTAGCTGTTGTGTTCACAGGGTCTGTCTGTGCTGGCTGGGGAAGCTGACACTGAGGGTAACAGACCTTGTTTGTTCCACAGGTCTCTTGCACTGAGATGATGAATGAGAGAGAAATGTGACAATGTGATGTGGAATCTGAGAACAAACCAAACACAATTCAGACAAAAATCAGCAACAGCCGGTGGGAACAGCTTTTAGGATTTTTCTATGAGGGGAGTTACTCTCAAGGTTTTGATTGTCTTGGCCCACTATGTGGACACATACACTATAATTGCATTACCTGGCCGGCCATTTCTTAGTCAGAGTGCTCTCTCCAAATTAATTTTAGTACCACTGGCAATGATGCTGTTTCCCTGGAATCAGCATGTCCAAACAGATTGAGCCTTACAGGAGCAGAGAAAGCAAAGGTTAAGCTTAGAAAGAGCCTTGTTCATTTACCTGAGAAATTTAATTTTGATTAACATGTGGTAGCACTCAAAAATGAAATAGCTATTCACAAATTCTCATGAAAGCTGCTTTAAGAGATATCTATTCTGGTTATTATAGGGACTTGCTGTTTGACAATTATCAAATATTAAGCCAGCCTTTGTATCAACCATGTTTTACAGTCTCAAAAAAAATTCTCAAATATTACTGGTTCTGTCTCCTTGTGCCAGTTACTGGACCTTCTACCCAGAAGTAGGGGTACAGCAGTATCTAAACTTGTAATACAGACATAGTCATTTAACATAAAGAGAAATGGTTGGGCAACAATACTTCATCAATATGGAGAACTCCCAAGTGGGAAATATAGAGTGTACTTATAAATAAATCCCCGTGTGAATTGTGTTCTGTGGCTAAAGTCTGTCTGTGTCTTCTTAGTGGCAGTCAGTGCTTGCCTAATGATTTCTTCGGAAACTGACACATATCTATGTGGGTTTTTTGATGTGTTGCCTTGCTCCTGCCTTTTAATATGGGGTACTCAAACTATGTTGATGCTGTCACAAAATGTGTTTTTCTGCCTGGTCTGTATTTTTTTTCAAATAGCTCTTAATATTGAATTTGTCTTTCTCGGTGCTACTGAGCAGAGAGGCAATACTTCCAGAGAGATATCTAGAGTGATTGCAAGAGCTCTTTCCTCTGTAACTACTCAGTAGAGCCCCTCACAGAGGATATAAAGTTGGGATTAATTGCTAATCATTTAGTAATCATCAGTAGATCTCTGGCATAATGGAAAGATACCATTACCACTAGGGCTTCATCAATGATCTCATGTATCTGAGCTGCTTGGGGGTGTGTGTGCTCTGTCACTGATTCTGGTTTTTGTGCTGGCAGCCAAACCATTAACACATACTGCTGCTGTTTTGCTTGTCTTCGTCTTGTCTCTGCTTCCAGAAAGTGTTTACAATGAATTATTTAATGTTTCTGTGTGCTAATGAATGTGTGTTTGTTTTCTGTAGGACTCTGTGATTCAACAATCCGTTGGCTTCTGCAGCAAAGTTGTGGCTCAGAAGTTCCTCCCCTGCACCCAATTTGTAGCCTCCCATGTGTTCTGTCTGGCTGTTTCTGAAACTTAGCTCACTAAAATGTGCTCCTTTTTAGCCTGGATTATTTCAGTGTCTTTACATAAATACTGCTGTGCTGATAGGTGGATCTGCGATCTGTGGCAAGGGGCCATGAGTCAGTGACTAGCTTCATTTCTGAAACTGCAGTATCACTGCAGTGGTAGAGCTAAAAGGAGAAATTCCTAAATATCTCAGAAAACCTGGCACACATCAGCTTCTTGGTGGTTGTGAAGCTGGAGCTTGAAACCAAATTCTAGACCTCTGTCCTCTCCCCCGGTGTGATGCAGGTAGACTGGGGGTGTCATTTACACTGAGCTGCTGTTAGCTGGCTGAAAGGGGAGTCCTCAGCTGCTTTAGCTCATGTTTTGGCTTTCAAATACAAGTATTTGCATGCTTCTGCAGTTTTGCCCTATTTAGAAAATGTCATTTTAACAGCTTATGGGAAATTCCTACAGAGCTGAGGTGTAGTTGGAACCATAGCTCTGTGCATAAAAGTGTTCTGAGTAGTTGAGTTTCTACCTGTACAGCAAACTGGAGGGAATGTTGATCCTGACAGAGATCGGAGAATATTTTTCTGTCATGTATTTGTCTTCAGGGGAGAGAAGGTTTCACCCTCCATATCTCTTGCTGATCAGCAAAGCCCAGTGCTGATGCTGTAGAAGGGTCTTCATCTCCTAGGAAGCAGGGGAAGAAATTCAAATAATACACTTGTTAGGGTATCTAAATATATTATGAGCATTTTACATGCTGTTTTGCACTCTATATAATGTTGTGTGCCATCTTAGTGAGAGAAAAACATGTGAAGACTTTCAAACTCTGGGAGGTGTTGTTCTTACATAGCTCAGATATCCAAGTTCCCCTTAATGAGCAAGGTTTTGTACAAAAGGATAGCGACCCAAAGGTTCATAGCTATTCCCGTAATTTGATTATAGCTGTAATGCCTGTGTGACACCTTCCTGCCTGTGATGTTATGTGTAATCCTGCGTGCAGCTACAGCTCTGGGAAGTTCTATATTAAACTCAGTGCTGTGGTTACTTGTGAATGAAATTAGTGCAAGTGTCTTGGACAAAAAAGTACATGGAAGGATTTAAGGCAGAACATGGCAAAGCAAAGGCTGCAATTATCTGCAGCTGAAAACAACTAGCTTTTAATATGTCCATTCACCTAAGAAGGGAGGGAGAATTATAGCCCACGTGCTCTTTCTCTCCCTTTTTCTATCATTTCTCTTCTTCTTTTTCCTTTATACAGTTTATCACCCATAATTTCAGGATGTGTTTTGTTTCTTTAAGCTGTTTTATCTATAGGCTTATGAGGTCAGTCATGTGTGAATTCTTTTGTTAGTCACCTCACCTTTTGCCTTGATGATAGAAAATTGATCAGGCCTAAAGTACAAGTTCAATAGACAACCCCCTTGGTCCTTTGTCTAGGAGAATAGCTACCATTGAAGGCCATGAGCAGGTTGCTATTAATATGACAGCCTGCTCTATCTCCCACTGTAATTTATAATGAAATACCTAATCTCCATTATTTTGATCCAAGCAGGCGATCCCATGAAAAAGTCTTTTCATCCAGTTCCCAATGGCAGTTACATGAGAAATGGCAAACCAATAATTTTTGTCAAGTTTTTTAAGCCAACAGAAATGCTTTTCCACTGCTACAGTTTCAAAAGGCACAGATAAAGCTCATTCACTGAGATGAATGAAAAAGCCATCTGGGGTTTTTCTTTTTGACTTCCTTTCCTTTTCTCCATCCTTGTAATCAAATTTGAGCAAAATCAAATGGGGCTTTCTATGAAAGTACCTTTTGTTGATCTGAACGAGCTGGTAATTTACAAAATACCCTTCCTTTGTGAGGAAGGCTAAAGAAAAAAAGAATCAGTAGCTTTTAAAGCTGGGCCTTGGTGGGACTCTAAATGCAGTGAAAGCAGTCTGTGTTGAGAGATTGAAATGCATTTCAAAGCCAGGCCTGAGTCAGGGTACAGGGAAGAAAAAACCTATGTGCATTTTATAAGAAGAAAAAGCTGAATGGGAAGGGGAAAAGAGAGAGAGAGGAAAAAATCTGGATAATACATTAATCATTATTTTGGAAATTGTCTTCCTTACTGACACATACTGCGTAACTAGTGATTGAGAACTTGGATTTTTGTTCTATTATAGGCATCTCAACATTTGTCTGTGCTGCTTTAAAGTTTGAGAGGCAAGGATCCTTGAACACTGCTGGACTATGTTTTAAATGTGTATATATATATTTTTTCAACTTTGCTTTTTGTGGTTCTTTTTCCTTTTTTTTTTAACCTTGCCTGTGAAGTATTATGAGGAAAAATACTTGCAGGAAAGCTGAATTTATTCTTTTTGGCATGCTAATGTTTATTTTTATTGTATTTCTGCTTACCAGATTTCGTAGGGGTAATTATTTCCCATTGACTCAGACCACAGGACAGTGTGAACACCTAACAAATAGTAAGTTTATGCCTTGTTTTTATTATTTGTATTTTATGATTGATATGAAAAAGCTGAGAATGTTTCATTAATTGCAAATTCAGTATTTTAAGAATGCTATACAGCTGTATGAATCTGTTAATGAGAAGTATTGATGTGGTTTAATGCTTATCGTCTCTGTTACTTACTATAACTGTTTAGAGAGATAGAGATAAGTGCATTGTCCTGTGTTGAAGATAAAACAGCTTGTGAAATAAACATTAATTTATATGTCATATGCAATGATGTGTGCAAGCCTAGCCCATGTTTTAATCTTTTCTTATTTACAGGCTTGCTTAGAATATAAAATGTTTCTCCCTTTCCAATTCTGTTTTGATTCAGGATATAAATTTATTTAAAAACAGCTTCCTGGCTGCACGATATAAAATATGACTGGCAATTTTACAGAAATGTAGGAACTCATGGTAGAACCTCTGGAGTTTATTTTTATTTTTAAGAAAGCTCCTCGTGTTATTTTTACCTTGACTTGTGCTGTATTCTGGTAGGAAGAGAGAGGTATGAATGTTACTGACTAAATCTGATTCTTGTTGCTAATGAAGCACTGCTAAAACCACAGGGGCTTCAAAATTTTTCTTTGAAAGACAAAGCTTGTAAATAATGTAGAACTCTGAACTTTCAGTTATAAGCTGTTTGTTTCAGATGAAATGAGATGAGACATGATTTTTTATGTGTTCCTTATGCATATGTGTGGACAATGTTGTGCTACCTACTTAAAAAGCAGATTATAGCAAAAACTGTAAAAAACCAGCTGCAATAAATCTTTTGCTTTTTAACATTACCAAAAATTCCAAGTCAACCTTTTAAAGTTTGAGTGTGGTTTCCATTAAGGAGATGCCAAATTATTTAGCAAATAGCTTACAAAATATTTTCTTCTTCATAACCTGACATCTGATTGAAGTGGAATATGTCAAAAGGTTACTTTTGCGGCTGAATTAATTTCCCACTTCTAGTTCTTACCGTCCTATTCACTTTCAGTTTCCTTCAGGATTTGTTTTCTCACATGGTTTTGAGCCATTTGCTGCCTCCTAATGACTGACTTATAAAACAGCAAACATGGAAAATTTCCAAAAAACTTTTTCTGGAGCTATCACTGCTGCATATTTTGTAATTGTCTACCATTTTTTCCTGTATTTATCATTGATGAAGAAATTTGTGAATTTTTAATGATTCTGCTCTGTGATATTTTTAGCAGAACATCAAACCTTCCACCCTGAGAAATACAGGTTACAGTGCCTTAATGGGAAACTCTCCTAGTGCTGAGTGGGGAAACAGAGGCACGAGTGGTTGACTTTGTTTGGATCCTGTCATTTAGATAACATAAGAACCTGTGCTCTCCCACGCTGGCACCCCAATATCATAGGGCACTTCTTTTGGTTAAATGATTGTCTCCTTCCCTCCCCCATTTAAAAATGGTAATTAATCTTTGTTTCGTTTTCTGTCCTTTCTCCTTTATACCTTCTTAAACTTGAAGACATAGTCTTCATTAAAGACTTTGTCAAACCTATTGGGTTTTAATTGTTTATTTAACAAATGAAGCAATAACAAAGCAAGATAGGGTCCCTCATGGTCTTATCCGTGTATCAAGGCTGGTCTTCTTACTACATTCTTACCACAGTGCAGCACCAGCCTGCTCAAGAAATTTAGTGACCTATCAAAATATAAATATTCAGAATTATATGGGACGTAGAGAACATAGATTTTTCTTGATCTAATCTTGTCCCTCTCATGAGGTCTGTAAGTAGCACAAATGGCTTGAAGTGGGATGAGAGGGTTGAATGGAGCTCTGACTTTGCCCCCTACTATTTATGTATATTTGTGGATGCTCTCTAAACTTTTCCCTAGGTGGAGTTACACTCAGTGACAACACTCCATTTGTGGCTGAATGTTTGTAAACCAGTGTAAGGCTCTTAAACATGGGTTGGATCTCACAGGAGTATCTTCAGCTGTGCCTGATTTTGAGCTGACAAGTTTTACACTTGAACTTTTCAAGCTCGAGCATGTTTTGCATTAGAGTATGAGGAATTAGCATAATAAATTACTTGCAGTATTTTTTTTAAATAAATGCCTTCCATCATTTTAATCATCTGTTGGGAAGGCTTTGTTGCAGGAGAGACTCACAACAACAAAAGAATGCTACTTTTTTTGAGAATGTATATAAATGTATACTTAATTTATATGCATAATTTTTATATCTTTGCTTTGAATCCTGGAGAGGAGTTTACAGTAATGACACAATAAAATGGGGGAATGAAGTTATCTAATGAGTTAATGAGTTAACAAGTACTTCCTCTGTTAGAGAACATAATCCAGTGCAGCATAAACTGAACAAGGAAATGTACACTGTGACAGGTTAGCAGCACCGTGGGCGAGCTACTCTGCTGATATGACTGTTGAATATAATCAATAATTCTACTGCCCAGGCCTAAGATGTTTAATCAGATGGTTTGGGTGTTTAATCAGACTGAGTTGGGCTGGGATGGGAAAAGATTTTCAATGAACTTTTCAGGGGCCTTTTTTTTATCATCTTAAACAGCAAGAGATGGGGACAAAGGACAATAGTTCCTGGGTCTCATGTGCCTGCTAGGGTTCTGTGCTGCCTGCAACAAACACTTTTCTTTCCACATACATTTTTGTCACTGAACACTGAAAGTGAACTCAGCCTCAGTGAATATACGTAGCAGCTTATGAGAACTGGGGTCTCATAAAGATCACAAGAAAATGCAGATTTAGGCAGTGTCACATCTGGAGGGAACCCTTAAAGGAGAGATAAAGGAGAAAAAGGCTACAGAAATATGTGGGAATTGGAATAAGTATAGAGTGTTAAGGAAGAGATAAGAAAAATCCTAAGAGTGGTGGGTGTTGTTGAGATAAGGAAAGAGCATTAACCCTTCCATGTCCCTGGGGCCAGGTCTTTTCCTCAGGGTCCTGACCACCTTTTAGATTGACTGTCCCGGGGCTGATAGCTGCATTCAGTTGAAACTGAGGTCTGTGTTCAAACTATCCTAAAAACGGCAATTTTGTAAGGCTGATTTTTCTCACTGTTGTTACCACACAGTGTGGAGAACTTAAAAGAAATACAAGCTTCTCCTCTGAAACACAGAAAGTGAGATTTCCCACTCAGGCACTGATGAGCAAATCAGGGTCTGGCTGCAGCACTGCTGGACAATCCTGGTTCAGTTTTTTCTGCTGCCAATGCTCAGTGACACCAGGTGGGTGGGCTGGGGGTGTTGTGGCATTGCTGATCTCTGAAAAGTAAAGTAATGTGCACAGTGTTCTTTTAGCCCATGAAGTCCATCCCTAAACATCTCAGGATGCTGCCAAAATTCTGATGGTAACTTCAGGGTGGGACAGCAGGATGGATGCATTTAAGTGCAGGTACAGATACTACTGTGGTCCCTTAGAACTGTTGTACTGATGGCATTCCCAATGCATCGTGAGTTTGGTGCAGTCAGGTCTATAATGAATACAAAATTTGCTGTTCAGCATGAACCGTGTGATAAAGTGTGTTTCAGGGGGGTTTTGTGCGATCTTTTGTGGGGTTTTTTAAACAGCTTATTCCTTGTGGATTTATAGAACACCTGCAAAATACATCAGAAAATTCTTGATGTTATTTTGAGCACTTACAAGGATGTTCCCTTTAGTAATTTGGTCAGACCTGATTGTGGGTAACAAACATTTCATGTTGTATGAAGGGTGATACAGAAAGAGGTGTTCTTGGGGAGTATTTCTCTCTACAAAATAGTAAAAAAAATTACTTTATGTAAAGCATTACAATCGACCCAGGGACTAAGAATATGCAAGACTAGAGATAAAAAGTTTTCATCAAACTATTCTTTAAAACTATCGTTTTATTTGCAAATTTCTTGTAGGATACATTGCCATCCTGTAGAGTAGTGAGGTCTGGATAAACTGCTTTAAAATACTTTCTGCCAGCTTTTTCCTTTAGTTTGAGTGGAACAAAACCTCTGAGGGACAGAGTGCTGGAATTCATTGTAGAGAGTAAGTGCAGTAATATGGCCATTGCCCACAATAGCAGTGCCTGGTTTAATATTTTATCTTCCCTTCCCTGCCAGATGGGGGAAGAAAAGGTTACAACACTATTGTTGTGGTTTTGTTGCATAGGGAAGACATTTTTAAGTTGACCATTTGCTATTTACCTGTTACTTTTTATTCAAATGTCATAAAATCTGTGGCACAATGGGACTGTGGGTTGTAGTCTTTTTATTTTCCTGGTTAATAAAGCAGACCTGGGAGACACCCAGACGAATATCTGTGGCTTCAACCTCTTCAGGGACTCTGTTGTTAAAGGCATACCAGCAGCAACATGAAATTGTTCTCTACTTACAATTTGTCCTCAGACTTAGAAAGCTGGAAGATAAGATCAGAACTATAGGAGAAAGGTGCCTTGCAACCACCCTCTGAAAAAACTTGATTGGAAATAGGGTTCAGACGCTGCAAGGTTTTCACACTGCTAGACTGCTTTTCACCTCAGAGTTCTCCACTGTGATCCCTTCTAACTGATTAGGGGACTGGAAGCTGTGCATTTATTGACATTAGGTTAATGCTGAGGGTTGTCCTTGTCAGCATCAAGTGCTTGTAGCCCTGAAGATGGTATTTCTGATTTTAACTGTAGGGTATCCCTTCCATCTTAAAAACGTAACTCTGTGTAAAATAGTTCTGTTGCAGTCAGCCTGTAAAAGGTGGGATACTTAGAACAGCCATACAGAGCACTGTGTTTTGTTGGATGTCATTCATTCTCCATTCTTCCAGTGAGTATCCTGCTCAGAGGGATACCTAAGGCTCCAGACAGAGTCATTCTTTGTGCCATGATGTGCAGAGTGGCACCTCTGCCCACGCATCTTCTGAGCAGTCCCAGGTCTGGTGTCTGAAGAATTATGCAAAAATATTTTCAAATGCTTACTCTTCTTGTTTGGAAAGAAAGTGGTTTAAATTAAAGTGGTTAATTTTGGTTGGTAGTGAATTACATGCAGAGAGATCCCAAGCGCTGTTGCTTTATCACATCCATGTCACAAGGACAGTCTGTGGTAGATTGAAATATCTGTTTCTGGTAAAAATGGCAGGCGTTTTTTGTGGTGCAAATTATTTTTATTCGTTGTTTCTTAGTGCTGTAACAGGAGCCAGGTGCTTCTAGAGGCAGCAGGGAAAGTCCTTTAGAGTGGCAGCATCTTCCTGGAGCTTCAGTAGCCTCTTAATCCAACAAACTCCTTAACTGTGCATAAGGCAGCAGAGCCCCTCTGAAACAGAGTGCACCTGGTGCTAAATTGCTGCCTTAATGCTTGATTCAGCTATGGATGAATTTCACTAATTCTACAATCAGTTTCAGCTAATCAAAGAAAAGGTATTTTTGGAGCGCGGGACAAATAATACCTGTTAAAGTAAAGGGCAAGCACAAACTCTGGGGGTGTGAAGTCCTTTCTCGGTTTCTGTGTCAGATAAGCCTTTTTAGACAAAAACTCCACAACTAGTTTTGAGATTGTAACATGTCATGCTCATTTTGCATTTTATGCACATTATACATTCTATGTAAGTAACTGCACCTTAGATTCCTGTTTGCAATAATGTTTATTAAGTATTAGGGGGTAGAATTTGACTGAAATCATCAAAGTTCTAGACCAGGGGTTTATACAGATGTTCCCTGTTCCTTTTAGCTCAAACTGAAGAATGTTATGATGTACCAAGAATATGTCTTTTAGATTTTTTTAACTTTATTAATTTTTTTAATATCTTTTTTACACTGTCTTGATTTCTTTCCTGTATATCTGAGAGCTTTTTAGGCCACTGACTGATAACTTTGGTGTCTGTTTATATATGCAGTATAGACCCAGTTCTTGACTGGAGGTTCTAGGTGCTTCTGTGTCTTTTTATCTGTGAAAGCAGAACAGTATTTTTGTGCTAGCCTTGTGTATGTGCATAGAAATAACTGTACCAGGAAAATAATGTCTGACTGGCAACCTTACAATCAAAGGTCCTATTTCAATTTAGGAGATTAAGGAAGGATAGATTCACAGACAATAACAAACTAAAGACTTTTTATCAGGCTATGCAAGTCTTCTGAGTGTTGTGGAAATGTGCTAATTATAACGTGGCACTAGTTTCCTAACTTAACCTCGCAGATCCATGAACTTAATCTTGTACTGTCAGTAAAACACCTCTGAATCTAATGAGAGGTGGTACAGCTGTGTGAAGAGCTCTGGAAATATTTGTCTACTTCTAGGACTGTATTTGTCTACTTGTGGAATGTATCTTTGCTGTGTGAAGTGATCACCGTTGCCCATTCTGTGGTTTGCAAGATGTGTGATAACAATTCTCATCGTTCTTTGTTCCAAAATTAAAAAGTAATGGACTAAGAATATTAGACTAAGTTCCATCATGATTGCCTTGTTGATAGATCTGACCATGTACGATGGTATCTCTTGAGTCAGAAACCTGAAGGTGGTTGAATTTCAACAATTTATGCATTCAGAAAACATAAACCCTGTCCTTCTGCAAAAAATGCCCTTTCACAGTTTAAGGAAGCAAATCCATACAAGAACTCTGTTCTAGCAGCTCTTGTGCTCTAATGCCTCCTGTTCCCTCTGCTTGAACACCTCTGAGGCTTTTCTCATCGAAGCTTTGCAGTGCAGCCTCTCTGGTGTCCATCAGGCCAGGTAGGTGTGAATTTTCTTACCCATGCTGCTTTCAGTGCAAGTCAGTTAGAAGCAGCAAATCAGTCTGGGCAGGAAATATGGACTTAAGGGAAATTTGGAAACTATTTTGTGGAACAGGTATGCAGATTACTGACTAAATAATGTCTGGGAAGTGTTGTGGTATTTGAAGCAGGGAAAAATTAAAATAAGTGAGAGAACTATAATCTGGACTTTTTTCCCCTGTTAAATGTACATGGCAAGGGGCTGAGGTGTCATTTTGGTTTTGTATAAATTTCTTGAAGAATTTCAGCTTAAAAGTGTTGCAAAATAAAAGTTCTTTTGAGTGTTTTTTTCAGTCGAGTGTATTTGTCTCTGTTCATGGAAAAAGCATAATCTCCGTATGCAAGAGAATGTACGGGGGGATTGGTAGCATACAAAAGTGGATATAGGAAATTGTTGAGTCAGTGTAAACCCTGAATGGATTTGCAGCAGAGTGAAGTTAAAATGTATTTGATTTAAAACAGAATACACAACATCTTTTTTTGCTTGCTTTCAGGAACTTGCCATGTAAATTCAGCCTATTACAGATAAATGAAAGAGAGGAGTTATAAAATGAAAAGTAGCTGTAATGCACAGATTGAATGTTTGGGTGGGAGTGAAAGTAGGAGTTACTGGGTTGGAACAGATTCCTTAAGATCTGTCACATCATACCATTAAAATAAAGAGCTAGACATAGTAATTTTAAAGGGATATGTGTAAAAGTTGGGAGATATTAATGCAGTAAAATACATTGATGGATTCCAAACTTACAGTCTGTTATGTGTATTATACTGACATAATAGCTGCAGATAGCAAATACTTGCTGTGGGTACTGGGTTGCTTGTGAAAGGAAAGATTACAGTGTATTAGGAAACTTTGATGCCATCAGCTCCCTGTGTGTGTGTGCTTGCAATTTCATTAGGTTATTCCTGTAATGTTTTTGATCAAATTTGTAATATAATCAAAGACCTCCGTTAAAAGTTGTGAATTCTTTCAGTTTTTACATTCTTAGCAGCTGCAGTCGTCATGTGAGAAGGCCAAAAGAGGCAGAAATTGCTTCAATTTCTTTTGTTCTGCCGCAGAAATTTTAATGGCCGTGGGCAACTCACTTCATTTATCTGTTCTCCACTGATATCTAGTCTCATACTGGTAGTATTTTGATGATAAATAAATAATTTCACAAATACTTAAAACCTATGGACAATAGTGTTGTATAAATGATCAAGATTTTAGATACAGCAGAATATAAAACTGAGCAGCACTTTTCCACAGCCAGGTACTTTATTCTAGACATGTTTGTTCCTACCTGGTTCCCCATAATGTCTCATCTGGGCACCTCACTATCTGTGCCTACACTTGCAGTGCCCCACCTTCCCAGTTTATTGTGGGGTCCTCAGATGTGGAAACCAGGGGCTTTTTCTTAATGTATCACAAAACATCTGAGGAGAGTGGTGAATTCAACTCAAGTCTCCCAGCACTAAATTCTGATCCAGTCTTCCTCTGTCTTGCATGGAGAGCCCATCTCAGGCTCCCTGTGAGGTACTGGAAAGTCTTTGCCGACTGTGCAGTTTGGGGTTGGTGAGTCCCATTCATTGTATGTCACAAAAATGTAAAGAACTGGGAAGAAACACAAAGCCTGGATTTCCTGCAGTGCAGAACTGCACCTGTTATATCATTAAGGTGGTGCAATATGCATCTTAAATTATATATAAAATATTTGAATTTTAAAGCAATAACTATTGCTTGTTCTTCCATTTCTTCAATGTTTTACAAATTGTATCAAGGAACAAAACCACTTTTAAAATCCCCTTTTTAAGGAAAGAAGAAGAGAGACACTTTTTAAATGAATGTGAAGGTTATGATGCATATTTAACAAAGCCTGGGAACTTGGAAGTGTAGACAGCCATTTTCTTGTCTTAACCCAGTGGTGTGAGTAAAGGATACAGTGTCAGATGTAACTTTGAATTTTCCTGGCTTCTGTCACTTCACATCACAACCTTAGAATTAGTAATATACATTTTTTTTGTTGAGGAACAATAGCTAAAAATGTATTTTGACTAGTAAAATTAAGAAGATGACACGTAAATCATAGAAGTTCACTATGCAACAGTAATGTGTGTCATTTTTTTAATACAAGTGTAATTCTGAGTACATGGTAACTACTATCTATAGCTACAGAAATATCACCACCTCCTGCCTTTCAGCAAGAAACTATATTTTAAGTTTTATATATAGATTACACAATGACAGAGAGGGTAAAAACTTTTAGCTAAGCATTATACTTTAGTACAGAGCAGGAACTAAATATAGGCGCTGTGTCATCACAGCAAGGTTGCTTTGTGGCAAAAATACAAAAAATAAAGCAGCAGAGATGTACATTGCTGCTGTTACACAGTCATTAGAGACAGATGAAGTTGGCTATAGAAGCAGCTGATTACAGGAGATCCTATCGTGAGTGATAACAATTGAACCTGAGCAATGTCATTTCAGCCACTGGGACCTGTTCTGTTAACTCCCAAATTCTTCTCATTAATCTGCTTTGAACAGAGGTTGGAGATTTCAGACTGTGGTAGTGATGCCCACTTTAACCTTAATTAGCCAAAGGAGTACTTTTAGGTACTTTTTCCTTGAGAGCAGCAGCTCTTCAGGCCTGTTGGCAAGACTGCTGTACTTCCCCCTAAGGAAGCAGGAATTGAACTCATTTGCAAAGGAAGGAGAGAACTGAAGAAATCTGATAGTTCAGGGTGGCTGCCCCCTTCTTCATCTCTAAGCTGGTCGCTGTCCTTTCTATCTTCTCTCTCTCCCTGTGCTTGATTCAGCATCAAGAGGAAGAAGGGGCTTGAGGACTGAAACTGCAGTTTTCATGCAGCTCCAGGAGGGACTGATCCAACTATGGGAAAAATTATATCCTTCCCAGGGCTGGGTGAAGGTGGATAACTGGGAAACAGAAAAAATGGGCTGTTTGTGGGCAGGAAGGTGAGCAGACATCAATGAATGTAAGATTTACAGTGGGTTTTTGAACTCCAGGCCCCAAACAGTCTGCAAGTAAAGGTCTGTTAGGAGCTTGTGCAAAGCTCTATTGAATCTCGACAATTGGACAATGTCAATTATGTGTTTTCCTTACACAAGCAGAGCTTCCTGGCAAAAGCAAGAACAACCCATTATAACCTGCATTTTTGTTTTAATTGAGGTTTTTTAATTTATGAGCTAGTTGAGCAACGATGTAGAACAACTGAGTCAAGTGCTGGAAGTCAGTTCTGACCTGTCCTGCTCCTGTTGCATTCAGTCAGCGGGTAAACTCTCATTTGAGATTCAGGACCTGATCTGCCCCTCCCATACTAGGGCTTTCCCCTTCCATGAGAACATTTTCCGTTTGCTGAATCATGATACGTTTGCAAAATAGAGCAATTTAAATTTAAAAGGGTTGTACTGCCAGCTAGCACATTATCAGGTGATTATAGACCCTTCATCTGGGATATGAGAGTGTAAACCTCCTCAAACAAATGATGACTACTTTTACAAAATCTTGACAGGGCTCTAATGGTAGAAATGCAGCATTAAAAGGAGCACTACCTCCTCTAGCACCATCTTGTGTTTTCTCTTAAAATGAAAGGGGAAGAGGGTCTCTTGAGCTCCATCACAAATACAGGGACTGACCTGTAGGTATGTTGGTCACTCTGAACATGCCATTTGACTAGCATGGAGATTTAACCACAGAGTTATTTAGGCAGGATCCTAATTAGGCCAGCTGTAGAATAAGGAAAGGTCTGCTCTGATTTGATTTGTGAGAAATAAGGGATGATTTGCCAAGCTTGGGGAAAAAATGCTGGCAATTCTTCTGCAGGTTTTAGTTGTATGGCTTTTAAATTACATGTAAATCCTCTCATTTGATTCTGATTTCTGATTTGGTTCTTTTGCTCATCTGGACTATAGTACCTGGTTATGGTGTGGTTTTCTTTGGGGTTTTATTGTTGTTGTCTGGTTTTGTCCACTAGGACTCAAATTCACAAAAATATCTGCCTGCTTAACTCTTGTTTTCTTAAATATTTAATTAACTTTGGAGATCTGGTCCTAAGAGCTGGATCCTGTAAGAATCATGACATATCCTAGTACTGATGCTGAAGCCAGTGGAGTCTTCCTTCATGTGTGGAGTAGAATAAGGTCACCTACAATGTAGATAGTCTGTCCTGTGTGTGAGATCAGGAATCACCATGGTTACTTATCCGGTATTTTGCGTGCGCTCTCTTGTGCTCGCTCGCTCTCTATTTATTTATTTATTTATTTACTTACATTTTTTGTATAATGTGGAAGGTAGATCCTAAGCCTACAGTGTAAAACAATTTTCTTTGTGAAGTAGTGGCAGGAGCCCTTTCAGTGTTTATTGCTTTGCAGCAGTGATGTATCCGTAGGCATCAGGAAGCAGCGGCTGATGGTGGGTGCTGGAGCTGCTGCTGGTTACCCAGAGCATGGTTCTTGACCTGAACATCCCTGCCTGTAAAATGAGAATTTTTTGCTTTATTAATATGAAATACTTATTGTTTGCACCACCATTTCCATCTTATTATGGGATTGTACATTTCCAACAACAGTGGCAGCCTGTTATCTGGACGTTAAGTTTTGCATAACTGCAAGTAGGAGTTTCTATTTAGTACTTGAGAGAGCCTTTCAGGATTGAAGTGACTTGGTTCTCCTGTTTATGACGTAGTTATCCTGGTGTCTGTCACTTAACAATGCAGTGCTTTTAGGGTCTGCTGAATGATAAAATATTAGCAGTGCAATCCAACTCCACAAATATATTTTTATATATAATTTTAAGACTAAACACTAAAGAATCAAGCCCAAGATTTTTTTTTTTAATTAAAATAAATATTCTTGTCCATCAGGTGTATCCTCCTGCTACTTGATCATGTCATAATGGGAATGAGGGGTGGGCAAACAGCCATGTAAGCTTGTCATTACGTAAAGTAGATTGCTCAGCAATCAAGTTACTGGTAGATCAAGCTCTGTAGAAATGTTTTAGTTTCTAATTTCTCTTTAAGCACCACAACACTCATGTGGAAAGTTAGGCACTGAATTAAGAGTTGAACTGCCTTTGTGTGTATGGAAAATGGAGCTGTTTCAAGCTTTTCTGAGAGTGTAGGTGATAAATGTTGCTTTTTTAGTGGCATCTGAGCTTAGTTTGTTGATAGGTGGCTGTTTTTAACAACCTGTGGCATTGTAGGTGACCTTGCTTTTCTTGCTATAGCCTTGAGGGACAGACTTATATTGTGGTGTATTTGGAGAATTATTCTGCCCTGCATACAAAAAAATATACTACTGCTACTGTGCTGTTTTAGTCTACTTATCTTTCTTACTTGCTACACTTGAGCCACTGGGTTTATACTACTGCATTTGCAATGTAGGCTTACTAGTTTAAAAATGAAAAAAAAGGAAGCTGAGATATTGTAAGAAACTAAAAGGAAAGTTAATGGGAGGAAAGTTGTTCAGCTGAAAAATATAAACATTTTGTTCCCCTGGTGCTTTAGAGCAGATTTTGAACCGTGCTTGTTAGGGAAAGAGGATAGCCATGGAAAATAGAAGGTAGGATTTTTAATAAGGAAAGTAATAATAGGAAACAACCAATAGGAACACGGACAGGTAAAGAATAATTAGAGATCACCTTTAAATAGCGTAAGAGTAAGAATTTTTTGCTCTGTTCATATCATTCTGTGTTGTGCGTTTGCTAGGATTTTACACATTAAGATTGCCACGTATTGCTTAGTATTGTTAATACGCAAAATCCTGGCAAAAGGTTGACATTGTAATGGCTCTAAAGGACCCATTTCAATGTAAATCCTGAGGGTCTATCAATGTGCAGGGGATTTATGTGGGTGAGTCCCATTAATGGTAATGGGACTTATGTGCGTAAATCTCTTCTGCATTGATGGGAAAATAGACTCCTTAGTATGCAAAGTCTCATTTCAAATCGAAGAGCATTTGCATAAGATCCATACATAGCATGGAACTCTGTGTGTTAAAAACAGTATGAAAAGGAGATAATACACCTTAACTACTTTAGTGGATAAATACTAGTGTAAAAAGAGTATTCTTGGTATTATGTATTTTGTTTTTAAAATTGCAACAATATTTACGCAATTATCTCCAACTACTAGAAACGAAAATAACTGTATTTTTATTACCGTGTGTGGCTGCTTTTTACACGAGTGTAGTTGACCAAAATAATTATGTACAGTTGCAGGAATTTTGCACTGAGCTCATATCCCAACTTTCTGCACGAAATGTTTCATTGCGGACAATCTGGGGCGCAAGCAAGAACCAGGAGATCCTCGCAGGCCCAGCCCCGCTGCAGTTCACAAAGCCTGCGTCTACTTCTCATGTGCTCTCACGCGACATCGCCTTCGCTTTAATTTGAGATACCAAACAGGACTAAAAAAGCCACTGTACGCACTGTTCCTAAGGATATTCCAGCGGCGACAGAGGAGGATTTACCTCGGGAAGGAGGGAATTTCCGTGCGCGGGAGCGAGGGCCGGCCCGGAGCCGCGCGGTGCCACCGGGTGTCGCTGTTGGCAAATGCAACGTTAGCCGGGGGCAGGCGGATTTTGGAGGAGGCGATGAAACTTCACTTTTTCAGTCTCCTCCTGGCAACACCCGGGTGTTCGCTTTGTTGAACTATTCAGTGCTTACTGCTTGCCCTAGGGGGGGCTCCAATGGACGTGGAGATGTTGCAACAAAATGATAATGTGGCTTGGAGAATGTCTGAAATATTAATGACCTGCTTTGGTCTTTGCTGTCTGGCATCCAGGCTTGCTGTGTTATTTTAAAAATAAGCATGAGCATAAATAGTTTAATATTTCTGCTATTTCTGTGGTTTTGAAGTGGGTAAAGGAGAAGAGTAACATATTTTGCTGATGCAGACAAAAAGTAGCCTGTAGAATTGTTATTCTTTTTAATCAGAAGAGGAACCTGGATGTGGGGAGCAATTTAAAGAGGGAGTTTTGAATATGTGTGACTTGGCAAGGTTTCATCTGCCTATAAGAGGAGAAGCAAGTTTATGTCTCGTGTAGTACCTCACCTCAGGAACTGGTATCGACTCTTCCAATGAGACTTCTCTCATGCTCTGGGGCCCTCTAAGGAGAAATAGCAGAGTTGAATGTATTTTAATATTAAGGATATCTGCTTTTTGTGTTCAGGATGAGTTTATCATTTGATAAACTCATTTGATATTGATAGGAAATTGTTGAATCTGGGTGTTTTCCTTTATTGTTTATGTGAACAATATTAATCTTGCCACTCCTATCTCACTAGCCAGTGCATACTGGAGAATTAAGATTTGCTCTAGGAATGCAGCTTTAAATAAGCTTTAACAAGCATTGCTGAGTATAATAAACCTCTCCAAAACTCCCTTTTATTTGTTGGACAAAAAGAGGTTTGTGCTTTATATCAGAACCATATTTTTAGATGCAGAACTTCTGTATATTTATAGAGGGTGGTGTGTGAATGGCACAGGTGAAAGCAATTTGTCCAGTTTTTCAATGAGTTGAAACTTCTGTGTGCATTGGCTTTTGTCTTTCATCTTCTGTGTAGCATAGAATATGAATTTATCCATCCTGATTATAGAGTTCCTAGAGGAACTCTAGGTGGTGGACCAAGTTCTTAATGAGAATGATGACAGTTATTATGGCATAAAGCCATAATGAAAATAAAAAAGTTTATTGACTTTTTTTTAGTTTTGTACTGAATAGTATCTCACTACTTTTCTTAAAACTTTACTGAGAAGCCTGAATCCAATGACAACAAAGACACTGGGTTGTACCCCTGATAAAAATACATCACACTTGGTATAGTCACATCAAGAATGAATTTGTATTCCCGTGTGTCTTCAAAAGAAAACTTTCCTGTGCCTGTTTTTGTGAGCAGGGGATGTAAATGGAAGAGCTGCAGCTGTTAGATGGAATGGGAAGCAGGATGCCTGATTGCAGCACCTGACTGCACAGGTAAATTGCATCAAAGTCCCAGGTATCAGCTGAGTATTGTTCCTCCAGAAGTGATTAGCATACCCCAGCTGAGAAGAATTTAGTTTAAAACCAAGCAGCCTTCACAAGTTAACTACCAAAAGACAGGGAGAAAATGTGTCCTGAAGATTTTCAGCTAAATTAGTCAAGAGTGGTGCTAGAGGAAGAGGTGGCAGAATGAGCTGTGTTTTGTGTGTGAAGGGAGTTCCAGCCCCAGGAGTTGCTCATGCTGGCTATTCCATGGGGTGATGTCCTTCTGCTCCCAGGAGCAGCAGCGCGGCTGTGCTGGAGCAAAGTTCTGCCCCTGTCTGCGGGCAAGGTGTTGCTTTCCTGGGAGCTGTGCCTCCAACAGCAGCATTTGGGTAATGTACCTGATGTTTTCTTTCTTTTTTTTTTTTTATGCCACTAGTGCCAGTGAGCTTCTTAAGGCAACTTTAAGACAAACAGACATAAGAGTGGTTGTGGTATAAATAAGGTTTCTATAATAGCAGTTCATATGTAGCCCAAATGAATATCTCACTACTTGTGCACTCAGTAATGGTGCACAATAACTTGATTAAATATTTTAATGGTTATATAATGTCAGAAAAAAAATCAGGATGTTTCAGAATTTGATATTCTTGTAACCTTCAGTTAACAGCTGGAATTCATTTTTTTTAATGAAAAGGTTAATTAAAATGGACAAGATGTGAAAAACCTGTCTTCTAAAGTCGTGAACAACTGTGTATATTATTGTGTATATACAGTTGCTCTACCTGTGGCTAAGTATATGCTGAGCTGCAGCTTCAACAATCTGTTCTTACAGTGCTAAATTTCCAAGCTCATTTGTTTCCTGCAAAGGGATTTTGACAACTAGATGATTTATGACATTGTAAAGTAAAATAAATTAAACAAACGAAAAGGTTTTCATTTAGAATAGGTGCACTTATAGGGCCCAGAAAGTTGCAGCTAAAAAGGCAAAGTTTCTTGGATTCTGAATGAGCAGCATTAACTTATTTAATTTTAATGAGTTTTATGACTCAGTAAATCTTACTTGTACATGTCTTAATGAGACTGGTTTTCTTAATGCATGCAGGATGTAACTCTGGACAAATTTGGATATATGTATTATTTATGTGGGGAGGCAGAGTACCTTCTTTTGTGTGTCTGTGTATTTTGTTTTGTCTGTATCCTACAGACATTTTTTTTTGTTTATTTTTTCCCATTAGGAGTTTATGGCACATTTTAAACTCATGTTTTTAACCCTCTCTTTCTTTCTTCCTTACATATTTTATTCCTTGCATTATTAATACCAATTTTGCAAAGACTATCTGTAGCTCAGGGGAGGAGGGGAAGGCAGGGAGTGGAGTGTTATTCTGCTCTGGAAATTTGGCAACAATATGTTTTGAATTATGACTTTAATAATGAAGTTCTTGGAAGGCTTTCTATTGTACTTTTGGTAATTTATTTTGCCTTAAGATCACAAATGCTGTTGTGTCCACAAAAGCTCTGTTTTTAGGTACAGAATAGAGGAAGAGATACCTAGAATAAATTATCTGGTGCTGGTTTTAATGTATTCTGGAGTTCTGTGTAACTCTAACTCTCTAAAAATTTAACCTTTGGAAGCATACTTGCCCCTGAAGCCATTCTGGAAATGCAATAATGGGCCTGAAGAATCTAAACTTTGTAATGAAAACTGTGAGATCTGAGTCTTGGAGAATCAGCATGGAAACTAGAAGGGTGATGATGAAGGGAAGAAGGGAATCTCTAAATATGTTGACTGTGATTTTTGTAGTCCAGTTTTTAACTGATATTCCAGGCAATCAGTACTAGAACTGTGTGTTCAGGGGCCTGTGCTTGGCCTGCCAGGAACTTGCTGCAGTCAGACAGGAGTCAGTGATGAGACAAGTTGTATATGGTGGGTTGAGAAATCAATACGTGAGATTAAAATGTGATTTTTAAAATTAAATTCTGTTGTATGATGGCCACATTTTTCTTATGCAGAACAGTACAGAATAATACTCTGATGCAATGGCAACATGTGAATGTGTTGCATTCCTGCCTTGAGAGTAATGATAATCCCACAATTATCCTGCAATACAATTCTGTAGGATAAACAAATAAATATTACTATAGTCCTTTATTTTCCTTAAGATAAATTAATTAGCTTTTCACCTCTACCACCTTTGACAAAGTAAAGTGAGAAATGAATAGGCCATCATGAAAGTACTTTTCAATGCTACCTTCTTCCTTTTCTCTTGAATAAAGCCCATTGTACAGTCTTGAATGCATAAAAGGTTAAACCCGGTGTTGTCTTCGTTGTTTTGAACAACTTGTGGGTGAAATCAAACCTGTTCTTCTACTGTGAAAACCTGGGGGTCACTGAGCAGTGAGGAAATTATGACATCATTTGCTTATGAGGGTATGAAAAAGGTTATAGTTCTAACTGCTTTATGGTTTCTTGTAATTGCTGCTTTTTAGATGACTGCTCAAAAAAGGGATATGAACCTTGTTGCGTGGCTGTCCCTGGATTTGTTGTTCCATATACATGTAATCTGATAACAGAATTTACCATTGCTTTTGTTTCTTCACCAGTAGCTGAAATGAGGCCACAGCTTGGAATGGTAAGGAGAGGAAGTGTCAGAAATGCTGGTGCTCTAACCCAGGATCAATTATTGCAAACAGTCTATGGAGATGACACAAAATTTATTTCAAAAACAAAATACACAACTAAAACTAACTTGACATAAATATAAATACAGTTTTTAATTAAATTATGGGTCTTAGTTTCTAGACTTTTGAAAAATCATGTAATTTTTTTATTCTTAAAATAGTGCAAACTGCTAACAAATTTAGTAGTTATTTTTCAAAGACTGTGAAAGCCTACTTGAAATAATGTGCAAATATCATCTTTCCAATAATAGTAGTTTGTTAATTAAAAGAGCTACCCAAATACTGAGATTATGGTTAAAATGGCTCTGAGTAGGAGGTGGTAATGATGCACTGCCTTCTTTACAACACATTATATGCTGTGCATGTTACTTCTTGCAATGAGAAGCCTCACAGATGTGTGCTTAAAAAAAAAAAGGCAGTGGTAAGAAGAATCACCTTGAATTTAACCAATTGCTGAAGTCTGTAAATTGGGGTTTATTTCATTTTCTTATATTCACAAAGTAGCCCTTAGCCACCACATTTGGATATTGGTTCGTGCAGATACTGACAGTAACTGGAGAGTGGTCTTTGCTCAGGGCAGTGAACCCTCTTGTGCCCATCTTAGGCAGCTGAAGCCCTGCTGGGTGTGATTACATGAACTGTAGAGGTACCATTTGGTAAAGAAACAAATGTGTTTGTTGTATAAGAAATGACCATTCCATTTCTGCTGTTGTTGTAAAAACGAAGTTCATGCACAGACACTTTCTTTCCTCAAGAGCTGCGAGGGGTTTTGTTGTTTGGGTTTTTCCTTTCCTTGAGGGGCTTGAGATGTGCATTTTAAGAGAGCTTGTAGGAAGGAGACAGAAATGAACAGAGACTTTAAAGCTTGATATTCCCCTTCCATTCATCCCTCTTTTTATACTTTCTATGCTGCCTTTCAGAGCACAGTTACTTGATGAGATCCAGTAGACTTGATCTTAGTCCTAAGTCAAATTTGTAGAGAAACACAAAAGAGAATTCTTAATCCCTTTTCTCTCATGGCCTCAACACTAACATCCCTTGTACTAAATAGAAGGACTTCTGGGGGGCTCAGTTTTGGGTGGTCTTCTGGTAGTTTAGGAGTTTGTCTGAGGAGCTCTGGTACTTTTGGGAGCCTGAGTCTTAAGTTTTATGGCTGAGAATTGAATGGGATACTCCACTGTTTTAGATTTAAAATTTGTCTTATTAGATGACCAGTAAAGATAATATCTTAGTCTGGAAAGAGATCAAATAATTTTGTGTGAGTAACTGAAAGTAAGGCTTTATTTCTGTCATGGTGAATAGTCCAATTTTAGGATAAAGGGAGGAGTGACTAGTGTTGTATCCATCTTTTTTAAGGGCTAAGTAATACTGAAACATTAAAGGATGTTACATTTTATTTTCCAGGTATTTTCTGGCACTTGGGAATTGCTAAATGATACAACTTCTTTGCCCCTATCCAGACTAAGATGATCAAGAGATAAAATTTAAAGTGCCATTGCAAGGAAAATCTAAATAACTGCTATCTTATAAAAGCAAGTTTACTATGTGAAAAACAAGCAGCAGATTGAACTGCTACTTCTTTTTGAGGGTTAAATGGCTAAGAGGGAGGACCTCGACAGGCAGGAGTCCACTCCAGCTGTCATTTGGATGCCTCGGTCATTTCTGAATTTTGTTTCTTGATTGAAGTAACTGTAATTGATTTTAATTTTGAAAAAATATCTGTATGCCTTTGATATTCCACAGGGAAAGACTTTAATCTAGGAAATAGTTTGTATTGCTATAGTTTCAGATGTTCCTGCTTGCTGACCCTGGTCACTGGATGTATGGGAGGCAAAGAGCTCACAGGACGAGGTCCTTAATTAGCTAAAGACATCACTGTCTCTGCTCAAGAGCAAGGTCTAAGGCTGCAGGATACAGCTGCTTTAAACTAAACAGCATTGCTTTGACCATGGGTCTCTTTCAACTGGCAACATTTTCTGTAATGCGTCACATAGCACAGTTAATTCTATGCCTTTAAGGATCTGTGCTGTGTGTAATTGAATAACCAGAGGTGTGTTGTGCAATAAGGTGATGCCAGCGCTCAGGTAGGGCTGCAGAGCCGTGAGAGATCAGTGACATCAGTGAGATTTTCTTTATTTCCTTTTGTTTACAGTAATGTCCACATTTTCTACAAGCATAACTCTGAAACAACAATTTTTGTAATTATAGATATGCCTGAGATTCATTATGTTGTAAATGTATATTCCCAAGGATGACTAATGTGCTTAGAGGATTGTGCATAGTGAGTGCTTGGCATTTTATAGATTTGATCCAGGGAGAGGGTAAGATCCTCATACAGTTTTCTGAGTGCCCTAATGTATCGTTCAGAGACACCAGCAGCCACATTCCTGGTGTGTGTTCTGCAGGATGCTCTGTGTGTGTGCTTAAATGATGTCGTTCCTTAGGATACTATAAGACCAGGTGGAATGTAAATTATGAGTAACAAAATATACTTGTGGTGACCTTAATTCTGCTAATGGGATGTACCACCTTTCTTTTAGGAAACATTTGAGAACCCTGTGTATTTTTCAAAGAATATTATCCCATGCCTCATGTGCATTGAGGTGGGAATAGGAAATACCCATGGGAAGACAGGAATAAGATCTCATATAGATTAGGGGCACAGGGTGAGATGGTGTAGTACTTGCACCTTGAAGGAATACAAGCAAATTACTTCAGCAGACCCTACTGGTGTTTGAACCTCAGGTTTTATGGCTGTTCTTTTTTATTTTATTTTTTCTTTATTTTTTTTCTTAAATTCTAAATGCTTAAGAGGCTTTGAATTAATCTTCTCAAAGCTTTATGTGAGTCATTTTTAAGTGGTGTTAGATTTCTTTGTTTTGTTTTTGTAAGTTAGTGAGCTTGATTTATTTTAAGAAAGTGTTTGCAGTCATAATTAAGAGAGATATTAAGCTTAGTGTTAATTACACAAATTGATGTGAATATCTGATTGAGTCCTGAGAGGGTTAGATTTTTCCCAGCTGTGAGAGATGACATTAAAAGATGGATAATTTGTAATTTAACTGCAGGAGTTAAAGGAATTTGCAATAAAAATATGTCTTTGTTTCTAAATTTTAATAGCAAAATGTTTTATCATCTTGGGTGGCTTTAATACACTGGTAGTGTGATGGAGAAACTAAATTGTCTGTGGTAGAGAGAGGGCAGGATCTTCCTCTTAGGAACTTCCTCTTCTGTGGAAAATACTGTTCTTTTTGGAAGAGTGAAGAAGGCCTGACTATTTTCCTGTGTTCTGTAAAATCCCAGAAAATGACCCCTTCCTTTCAGAGCTTTTTTTTATCACATTTTGCAGAAGAACAAGAAGGAAGGGTATAAAACTAGTAACTTCTGAGGCATGGAAGGTTGATTCATCACCTGTTTTCAAATGATACTCTCTATGAATTTTCTAAATTTTTTTTTCATTTGCAGAATAATTTTCCCATTTTCTGTTGGCATTTTTAGTGCAATTCAATTCAAGACCAAGTCTGAAGTTGACCTAGTTTTGGGGAGTGTAAGTGTTGGGTAACTTACTTGTTGAGATAACTTCTCAAGGTTTATTGGAACCAAGTTTATTCTATGATTACAGTTTGAAGTCTCTATTTGGAGGCAGTAACTAGAAATCCCCTCTGGGTTCTGAAAATAGCTGTAATATCCTGATATTTACAGAGGACTCCTTTGTTATATGAAGCATTGATCCTGAGGCCCCTTGCAATGAATTTTCCGGGTTTCTTTGCAATCTTGATTATTTATATTTCAACAGAAAAGAGGAAACAGGGTGCTCTGAAGTACAGGACTTGCATGTGCTGATGTGTAATTTCGGAAAACTAAGAATAATGAGGGGTTTTCTTCATTTCCTTCAAATAGCTCAAATGTATGACTGTAACAAACTCTGTATCAATGGGAAACTGAAATATTTTTACTAGGTTTGAACTTCTATCACTTTGTACCAATGGATCTGAGAGACTTAACTGAATTGTCATCTTCTCTCTCCTGAGTGCGAAACCTAGAATCGTGATAAGTGCCCCAAAGTTGTCTTGTGTTGCAAGATTTCTCTCCTGTTGTGGCTGATGTTCTCTCGGAAGTGGATTGAGCACTAATGGTGCCTGTCCCAGTGGCATCTGGCCAGAGTTCGAGTTCCCAGTGTGTGGCTCGTGTGTAGTGTGAAAGATGTCCCCATAACTAAGAAAATAAACTCAAAAAGTATGATTGGGATAAGAGCTTAAATGCAAAATGTGCTGGTGTTGTGGTTTGGTTGGTCTTTTCATGGGGTTTTTTATTTATTTATTTATTCATTCTTACCTGATGTTGTCTTTGTCATAGACAGAGTTTTCTGCCTGGAAAGGCAGTTGTCTCCCAGGAATTTTCCTTGAGGAAGGCTGTTGTTCTGGAACAGCAGCTGCACTCTGCAGCCCCTTATGTTATCACCAGATATTACTTCTCTTTGGAAAAGCTCCCTGAGTCTGATATTACAGTACATCTTCGTTCCCAGCTCCTTCTCCTACTTACAGTTCTAAATTATTTATTTTCCTTGCTTTCTCCTTTGGATATTTGGGAAGAAAAACTATGAAAGAAATATCAGTTTTTCCTGTTATAGGAAGGTGTTTTTCAAGTGTCATTAAGTTCTTTTGAAATTTCTAGAACTATAATTTTGAAAACTTAGAGATAAAGGGAAAAAAATCCTTCCTTCTTATAAAAGAGTGTCTTCATTTTTTTTTTTTTCTGGTAATTGTTCTGTTGCTACATTAGCCAGTGCACTATTAAGTGTGAGTCAGGTAAATAATCAAGTTGAAAGACTTGAACAAGTCAGAAAAGTTTTGGAGTATAATGCATTTTATGACAAGAAATCACCTGTATATTAACTACCATATATTGTTAATAAGGCCAATACTGATGCTGCATATAAATGCCTGTATCAAATATGTTATAATGTATATTCTTGGCTTTAGAGAAATTTAAATTTAAATGTTACAATGGTAAATCTATGTTTGGAGAAGAACCTGAGAAGAATCAAAGTACTACAATGAAAATATCCAGTATTTCAGTTAATTTAAAATAAATGGGGAAATTAAATTTAAATATTTTTAAAGAGTCCTTGAATGGTTTGTTGATTAGAAACTAATGTAACTCCTTGTCTAAGATAAAACACCAAACAGGCAGCAGCTGCTGGTAATTGGTGCAAGTAATTGTAGAGCCAATAAGTTGAAGAAGTGCTTATTAAAAGAAACTGCCTTCCTATCTGCTTGTAAGTTCAATTGAGTAATGCACTCTACATGTGGTCTGACGGTACGTAAATTATACACCTGATTTAAAAACACTCCATCCATAAGAGCTCCTGTTTTGCTCATCCATAAAAATTTTACTTTCTTTATTACTAACTACTTGCAGCAGCATATGGCATAATATCTATCAAATTAGGCTTTGAGGACATCTTAGACTGGCACCCTGCTGGCTTGAAACATGTGCTTAATGCATATTGCAGTGCGTTTAACCCGTTGAGTGCCCCAGGGTAGGCTCCGTGCTCCCCCGCAGGAATGCCCATGTGGCCTCCCAGGCACAGCCTGGCATCCCGCTGATCCGCTGGCATTCCGCGGCGCGGATGGAGCGGCCTTCAAGGGACTGTTGCACAGGCAGCTTTTCAAAGGAATGATTCTCATTCTGAAGAAACTTTGAGGCTACAACTTCTTGGTTTGGACCTAATACAGAAATAAATGGATCTGAGAAGAACAGTTGTAATTCAAACTCACAATTTTTTTTTATAATTTTAAAATTAACGTTAATCAATGCTGCTCTTTCAGCAAATAGTTTGCATACTTTTCTGAAATGCAGATTTTTCTGAAAAAAAATTCAATGAACAAGATGCAATTATCTTCTAGTAAAAATTGAGGCGATGTTGTGCGACCATCACAGAGAACTTTCTGTTCACATTGATAGTAACTTCCTTTGGCCTGCTTCTAAAACAATAAGAAAACTATTTCCTCCCAAATCCAAATTTTGTCTTCAACTTAAAACAAAATATTTACACCCATCTTTGTCTTTAAAGAATCTGTAAGAAATCCAGTTGTCTACAGACCTGAAAATGTTTTGGTGTACCTTTAATAAGTCAAATACCATGGACAAAACTTGAGGGAAAATTACTGTAGATGTCTACGAAATCAATAGTTAAATACTGGGAGAGATGAGGAATGAAAGCGCCTGGTCTAACAGTCACAGATAAGTTGTCTGGATGATCTTATTGTGGGTTTTGTGAAACCTTTCAGGGCATTCTTTGAAAACAGTTTCAAGTCTGAATACTGCTTTCCCTTGCTTCTTGACAGTAATTTTTAATGGAAGACTTTCATTGGCACTAATTTAGAGGTTTTATTTTTAAACTGAAATAAACATTCACTTTAAGTTACTGCTTTAGCCCCAAGGATAACTTGGCAATGTGACTTTAGTCCTCTCCACCTGTAGTGGTGTTCTTGAGTATATTTGAACAAGATTTGTGCTGCAAAGTTTTGCTGCTGAGTCTGGGTTACAGTCTGAGACTGTCACTGCTGCTGGACTTGCTTCAGCTGAAGACCTGGGAAAAGGTTCCTCTGCTGATGGTGTTCCAGGAATCAGCTGAATCAAGGAGCTGCTCTGTTGTTGTAGATTCACCTCTGCCACAGGGCTTTACTCACCTGGCCTTGCTGCTTGGCCCAGGCAGCAGTTCCAGGGTAGCACAAGCTTAGAAATGCTTGTGTGCACAGACAACTTACATGGCAAGCAGCATGCTAAAGAAATCTGAGGATATTGATATCTATCAGTAATAGTAAAAAAGAGTGGCTAATTCTTACCTACAGGGGCAGGGATTTAGTTCAAATATAGACTTAAAAGGGAATTTTGCAACCACAAACATTTCTTATAAATTTCTTGCTTTGAACCCGGCTCCTTTTGGCATTGTTTGATGTCCTAAGTTGCAGACAAACATTTAGGTTACATCCTCTCATATTCTGGCAGTTTGCATATCTGACCCATAACCTTACAGTGACTGAAAGTGAGTGAATATAAAGAAAGATGAAGTGTTTCCTTTTGGTCTTTATTTCATGTGGGAGGAAATAGGGTACCTATCACTTGGCTTATGCCTGAATCTCAGCTTTCTTGATTGCAGAGGAAAAAAAGTGAATGTTAAAGGATCAAAACAAGCATTATAATTGCTACATTTGAAATAGAATCACTATGGTATTTATTACTGAGAAAGTGTCAAATAAAGCCAACTTAGCTTTTAAAAATATCTCATACTTTTGAGGTTTCACAACCTGTTGCTAGCGCGTTGCAAGAGAGATTTTGAACTATGAGCGAAGACAAGACAACATTTCCAATGGGTCTAATAACTATTGTATTTATAAGTAATTTTAAGTACTTAGATGTTGAATATGGGTTAATCCCTGCACATTTGAACTTGAAGACCAGTTGGGTGCACCTGTGTTTTATTTTCTGTGTTTTTAGTGTTGATTGTTTGGGGGTTTGTTTCACTGAGACACAGGAATGATCATGTTTTCTATTAGACTTAAATGAATGAATTCTCCAGTTGCCTATCCAGAATTCATCACAGCCTTCACCTACAAATTGCTGTCTGGGAATTGGAGGTGGAACCTAAGGCAGTGTACTGCAGGATGTAGGAATGGTACTGGGAAAAAATGCAGTTCATGGAAGAATGCAAGAATTAACTTTTCTGAAGTCAATTTGTGTCTAATGTATCTTTAGAAACTAAAGATGAAATAGAGAATGGAAATGATCCTTGGGGACAAAATATAGCAAGCCACTAAAGCAGTTTTTGTTAAAATATTAACATCAACTTTTCTTTTTGTTCACATGTAACCTTATTGTGAGGAGGGATTCCTTTGGGCCAATTCATTAAGCACAATCATCATTCAATGTAAATCCTTTTTCTCAAGTTCATCAATACCCAAAATCCTTTTGACTCGGTATCTTATTTCTGACAGAGACCAGCAACAGAGACCCAAGGCAGAATGTAAGGACTAACATCGTAATACTTCCCCCTACTACTTCTTCAGCTTCCAGGTTTATTTCTATATCCTTTAGCGGATTTTTATAGTGTTGTATCCCTTTGTTAGTTTTTTAGGTTTTTTGTATCACTCATCTCTAGACTCTAGCCCAGGCTTTATGGTCTTTGTTGTCTTCTCTAAATCTTTACTGTTTCTGTTACCTAATTTGGGGAGGGAAAGTGAAAAACTGCATTAAGTATTAAAGATACAGAAACACAGTTTCATTTCCTATTTTGTTCTCTTTTCTTAAAGCATTCACAATGTTTAGCTGACTTTTTTGACTACAGGTGGCCACTGAGCAGGTATTTCCATGTAACAAACTGTTCTATGACCAAATGGCAGGAGTCACCTTGGAACCTCTGTATGCCTTGGTAAAAGGAGAGTGTTTGTTTTTCACAGCTGTATCTTAGCTTTTATCAGCATTAATTTCCTCTGCCATTTTGTTGCTCAGCGACTTGGTACTGTACCAGTCTTCCATGACATTCCAGTTAGGGATTTTCCCCCATTAACTCTGGTAACCTCATTTCTTTGAATACTGCAAACAGTGTGGACATTATCACATTTCTTCATGAGCTGCTATGGCTCACATCACACTGCTATGAAAATTGTCTGTCTGCTCATTGTCCCCTGTTTCCTTTGTGGTGGGGGGGTGGAGGTATAATTTATTTTAAATTTTATTTAGTTATTATCCAGGTGAAGAGTTTCCCTCTTCTCTCATGGCAAGAGATGTCATCTGGGGTGCTCTGCCCTTCATGTCCTTTGACTGGTTTGCACTTGCTGGCCCACAGGCAGGTGGTGGTGCTGCTGCTGTTGCCTCTTTATAAGATCAGGTGATGGGGGTTGTGCTGCAAACCTCCAGGTCAGAACCTCACCGATGGCCTGGGTTGGGACATCACGTATGGTTCCTTGTTATGTTAGTCTTGGCCCCCTATTAAGCTATTTAAGGAGTAGAAAATAGTATTTTTCACTAGGTTTGTGATTTTTCAGCGTTATTGCTTACACCAAGCCCTGTGCAGCCCCGAGGTGGTGCCCTGACCTGTAACTGTGTGGGTCAGGCTGCCATCACGTGGCTGCAATCGATTTACTCCAACAGGTTTTGCATATTCCATGTGAGTCGCACCTATTTTGGCAACACGTGCAATTGGGCAGTGAAGGAAACAGCTGCCAGTAGAATCCAAATTAATCTTTTGCAAAGGTTAAGCAGTGATCATTGAATTAAACAAGGAATTGCTGGAAGGGAAAGCCATTATCTATTTTAATGGTCTGTTACCAGTAAAATTTTCAATTTTAAATTTCAGGTTTATTACCTTTACTTGTGAAAATGTTTTCAGTGTAAGCCTGATGTGTTAAGAACATCACAAAGGAATGCATATTTAAATATAAATATGTGAATGCAGCACTCTTAGTGATAGTGAAATTAGACTGTAATCTCCCACTGAATGATAAGCATTTATAAGATTAAGAACTAAAGCACCGTTCAGTAAGGGACAGGGTGGAAGGACTTAGCTGGCTTTATTGTTATTCTTATAGGTTGGACAGGAAATTAAAATGTTTTTAATTATTCTGAAAACAAAAAAATTGCTTTTGGATAGCTTTTTAAATTTGCATATTATTATTCTCCTCAACTAGCTTAATTGACTCTTACTTCAACTACTTTAAATCCTTTTAAAGTATTGTGTTAAAAACCGGTGCTTTAAAAGTGCTTCTTTTCCTTCAACAAGGAGTTACTTTAAGAGAAAAAATAGAAACCTGAACCACATATTGAATTTTCCAGGCTGTGTTTCTGCACAGCAATCTTCTGAAAAAGTGCAATTATTTTTTTTTTTCCACTCAAACATGCATTTGAGAGGAATGAGTAGATCAGATAAAGAGCGGAGATTCAATTCAACTCAACCTTGAGTCACTCTCTGACTCTGTCTCTTTAAAAAGGAAAAAAAAAAAACCCAAGGTGGCAAAATCAATACAAACCAATAATAACTTCACATTTGTGGAAGCAACATGAATGGCTCTCCAAAATATTGAGACACATCCAAGTACATTTTAGCAGAGCTGATATTTATCAGAAGTCATTTGCCCTCAAGCAGATGCTCTCTTTCATTGTGCTCCTGTCACAAATGACTAAGATTTATGACAGACAATTACAGCATCTGCAGTTAGCAGCCTTATAATCAGCACCATTATTTAACGATTGGTGCAATAAACTGACTCCTGTTACTGTTTATCAGATATCAGTCAGTTCTGGCTATTTTCTTCAGCTCCCCAAATCACAGTATGGTGCAACCACTGCCTTTTAATGGCTAGTCAGAAGCAGGCACATTTTCACGTTTTGTACAGACTGCCGAGGAAAAAGAAAAGGCAACCAATTACATGTATGTATGGTGCCCTCTCATTTGAGATGCCTGTGTATGTAACTATCTCTATACAGTCTAAAACCTCTTGAAAAAAAAAAAAATAACAGCTTTTACTATTTCAGATAAGAGCTTCTATTTAGGCTTCTGCATGGGCAAAAATGTCTTCTGTTTAAATATTCATGTTTTAAAGAGTGAATAAAATGTTGATATACTGTAGTAGTCATATTCTCTTGCAGCATGAATTCTATGTGTGTTTGAGAAAGGGACGACATCCATTCATTTTTCAGTCTCCTGCGTGTTAGGCAAATAAGAGAATTGTGTTTTAAACTTAGTAATATTCTCATCAAAATGAAAAGCTTGAGAAATGTCTCAGTTGAGCCTATTAATGAATGCATATGATATATTTTAAGACTTCTATTTCTTCTGCATTTTTTCCTGGAAACCCTGTGAGAGAGAGCTAAAACATGTTTGAGCTGCAAGTCCAGCTGAAAAGTATATTAAGCCTTGCTTGTGTTCCAGAAGCAAAGATGTAATTTCAGTGCCACATTCTGGCATTACTTAGACCAGTGATCATCATGAGTCTTGTTCCCTTAAATAAATGCTGTTGTAAGCAAATGCTTTGTGTAACTGAGAGCAGACTTTGACCACTGTAGCCTGAACACTCAGTTTCCTAAGGTTTTTTTTTATTGCAATGCCTGCATCTTGTCTGCCTTAGTTCATGTCAGAGTATAGAATATTTTGTTTGTTGACATATTCTTTTGTTTTAGCTGCTAAATGAGACTCTTTATTATCCATAAAGTTTTCAAGGAACAGATTGACTGTTTTAAGTGACTATGGAAAATAAGTTAGATCAGATACTGTTTCTGCCAGTAGAAAAGAAAGTGAAGGTAAATAGTGTTTTTCTGTTCTTTGTGGAGGTGAGTCATGTGGTCAACAAGCAGAATTTAAGCTGAACCTGCTTGGTACAGACATTTTCTGGCATGTGAAATATAGGTATTCTAAGACCATGTTTGTTGACTTGTTTACGAATAAACTAAATACTCACAGGGCAGATTACATTTCTTGGTTCAACAAGTACCTAACCTGTTGTTATTCTCTTTCTCTGGAATAACTGATCACATATATATCTGAGGTATTCCAGCAAAAAGTCAGAAGATAAAAGCAATTCCACACACCTTTGGTTAAAATGTCACTTCTGTTGATATTTGCATAGATATTTCACTGTGTATATTCACTTGTTTTTAAACTTTGCACATGTGAGGATTATAATCTTAGCAGTTCTTGGAATTTAGGGGTTTGATTTCAAGGCTCCTTTTTGTCTAGAGCAGTCACCATTAAAATTTATTTCTTTTATTTTCAGTAGATCATAAATATATTTGTCTTTTATAACAATTTTAGATGAATTCTGCACTGATAGAAGAGAGGTATTGAGTCTACTAAAACTGACTGAATGAGACACAAGTTCTTGTCCAGATTTACCTATGTGAGGCTGTAATGCACTTGAGAGGGTTTGTCTGAAGGAAACAAACAAACGCAGGAAAAAAACAGTAGAAAAGCTGACTTCTGAAAATTGCACCTTGATTTGTATCTTTTTGATATTTAAGTCATTTGTGAACATAGAATATCATCAATGTGCAGTCATGGAGCAGTTTTCTTATGCTAATGAGTACCTGCCAGGGACTAGATTGAGGCATCGGAATTAATTTTATTTTCAGCTGAGGAAAGTGTTAGATGATATTTAAGATGATTAACGGTAGAGGATACCAATGGTAGGAGCTACTTAGTGATGGAGTCACACTAATACTCAAATCAATAGAATTTAGTCTTCTAACTCTCAGAGCTGTTTTTTTTTTTTTAACAATTTCTGAAGTACAAAATCACCCTAGGCATGATTTAATGTTGCTCACACGCTATAAATAAGAGATCTTTTAGATAAATTAAAGTCAGGTTTAAGACTTGCCTACATATTTATACATCTAAATTTATACTGATGGACTGACTCTGCCAGACAGGAATATTTGGTAGCTCACAATGAACTCGGGGGGAGTTGGTTACTAGGCTGTAAGGCTGCACTAACTTCATGTAAGGAATAAAACCCCTTCTCTCAGCTCAGTTATAACAGGCTTTGAGAGTTTGGCAAAGGAAGTTTGGGCCAGAGTAATGCAAACTGTTTAGGGTAGATGCTAAAACATTTTGGAAGTGAAACTTGGACTTTTGCTTTCAACTAAAATTAGAGGCCCTTGTCTATCACCTATGCCAGACTTGGTATTATGTGTCCCTGTAGATATTTAGGACCTAGGTTGTGGGAAGAACTCACTTGTTGACGCCACCTGATCCTGCACATGCTTTAATTAATCTTTATCATAATAGTTGTTGAACTCAACCAACTGCTGGTTAGTAATGAGTTGTTATAGTTTTAGAAAAAGATAAAATCACTGGTCACGTTGGAGCTTCAGGGTGCTGTGGTGTGATTTGGTGTTAAAACTTGTGAAACCTTCAGAGTAGTTTATTTCTATATTTTTTCTTTTAATGGAATATTAAATGCTTCTCTTTCTCTTGTCGCTTTTTCTTCAATTAGTAAAAATTGTCAAAGTCTTCATCTAACAAGTGAATTTGTTTGGAAACCTCTTTTGCTAGAGCAAACGCATTGCCCTTGTTAAGGAGCTGTCCAGGGTGAGAGGAACAGAGAAAGGAGCAAGTGATGTGTTCCTGTGCAACACCTGTGACTTTCACTGGGGGTTAATTCAAATGAACAAATGGTCTTTTGTTCGTCAAGCATTGCCTTGGAAGATAATGCACCTCTACTCATAAAGTATTAAATAGATCATGCCTGTTGTGGCAGTAGCTTATGCACATTTTCTTCCTCCTCTGGTAGGCAAAAGTAATTCTGGGCACTGCTACTTGTACACTGTAAATTTGCTTCTTATGGTCTGCACATGCAGCCAAGAGGTAGCTCACGTTACATAATTATTTATTCATTACATGCAGAGTATTTCTTTATAGGCTTAAATGTTTCTGTATCTAGGGTCTAGTGACAGCATATCAGCTTTCTCTGCTTTTTCTGCTTCTCAACAGAACTTGGGAAAAGAGGAGAGAATGCAGCTGCTGCTGCTCACCTGAAGTTGTACTTTCCTTCTCTGTATTTCAGTGAAATGCCTTTTAGTGTGTAGGATACTTTTTTCCAGCTTCATCTTTTCCCTTACAGCATGTCTGAGTGTTTTTCCTTACCCATGCCTCTTATCTACCATTTTTCTGTTTACAAGAAGTTGTAAACTATGAACAAGAACTTAGAAGCTCTGGGTAGTGAATTGGAGCAATGTTCCATGTGATGGAGTGCTCCCATGGAGCAGCTACTCCTGTTTACCTCATTGTTAACCCAGAAATCCAGAGCACAGCCTGCAAATTAAAGCATTTGCAGTAGAAGTTTGTAAACTGCGACCAAAATTTTCCCTTTGTGCAGGGAGTCATTCTGATATAGTACACCACTGCTATCTCAAAATAGTGATTTCTTTGGGATAGAAATTAAATTGTATCCCTGGAAGCATTTTCTTCCAAAAAATGCTTAAAATTAATATTAAATAAGCAGCAAAAGGTGATCTCCTAGTGTAATGCTGAGGCAAAGATATCAAGAATAACCTTTGGATATATCAGCAGGCAAGCAGTGCTGGCATTGAGTAATTCTTAACACATTTATTTAAAGATCTTAGCAAGAATTTTATCGAAATGCTTTATACAGTTGTGTTTGTGGGTTTTTGGGTGAGTTTTGTGGGATTTTTTGGGCTTTTTTTTAAGCTTGGCCCATAATATGATATTTTTAAAAGTTTCGTCTTTTAATTTATCCTTCTCCTAACTCCAAAATTCAAGTTGTAACTTAGTATGTAATAAACTACATGGGAGAAGGTTGCTGATAAACCAGAGTTCCTGTTGGTAAAGGATGATGAACTTACACAGGCTATTCTTCCAACTGAGCTAAAATGCAGGCTATAATTGAAATATGCTTTCAATAGTGATTTTTATACCCATAATTTCAAACCTTTCCTCAAAACAGCATTTGTAACAACGTGTCCCTTATCATTCTGGATCTGTAGGAAGTTCCCAATTCTGGAACTGCAGATTGAAAACTTTACTTTGTTTCATCAAAGAACTTGAACTACTTGAGTTGCAAAGGTAGCCAGGCAGTAAAACAGTCAGAATAGGCAGTGTTCACCTCCCTACAAGGTTTGCTCTCCCACAGAGGTAGAACATGCCTTAGCTCTTTCTAGGTAGATAAGCTATACAATCAGTAAAAGCTTGCAGCAGTAACACTTGTGTGATTAGTTTGTTCAGTAATTTGTAGAATTATGAATGCCTCGGAAGAAACATAATTTCACATAATTTCAATGTATGACCAGTTTTCACGGGTTCTGCATGTTGTCGTAATATAAGATCAGAAGTGGTTGTCCCTACTGCCTGCTCTCTATGTGCTCACTATGCTCAATAACTACTGATTTTTGCTAGTGAACTAAGACATGAAAATTACCTTCATCTTCTTTTAGTGAAAAAAGGTGACAGATTCAATCAGTCAATCACTACTAGATCTCTTGAAGTTAGAAACACTTCCTTTTGCACAAGAGTAAGAACAGGAAAAAATATTGTTTCACTCGAGTAACATCTGCCTTTTTACATCCTTGCCATCAGCACATGATTTTCTGTCACAGTTTCTAGCTTGTTAATTTAATAAAAAGCAAATGTGCATCCTGTGGAATATGAAAAAAGTTTCTTCTGGTGGACAGGCCAGCAATGAGTGTAAAATGTGTCTGTGCTGTTTGGTATTCATTTGTGTAGGGTATTTGCAGTTTGGGAAAAGTATTGATAGTAACATCATCATATTTTTTAACAAGTTTTCAAAAGAATCCAAAGTATTTTCTAATTGAAATATTTCTGCAGCTGTCAGCCTGATACACTACAGGGGCCATGGAAAAATGTTATCCAGGGAAACCCTGAAGAGTTCCACAATCTCCTTCTCTCATAGCCATTGATTCATATTCATGAGTGAAATGCTGTATTATTTCTTGAATATTCCCAACATCTCACTCTGTCATGTCAGATTTGTTTCTGGACCACACAGATTTGAACAAATCTAATTTTCATTAGATTTTAAGGATCACGTTGTTATTCACATAATAATAAACACATCATTATATGTTTAATAAACACATTATTATGTGTTTATTATTCACATAGGAGTTGAATCTTTGTTTATAAAGAAATCAACCCAGTAAAGCATTGCTTCCAAGCTGGAGGCAGCATCTGCTGGGCAAGCATTTTATACTCCTATTCCCACTGATGTTTCTGTCATTACAGTCCCGGGATGGACAAGCCAGCCCAGACTGAATGGACCTCAGTCTGGGGCCTTTTCACCCTTCCCCTTCCTTTTATTATTTTAATAATAATCTTTGAAAGCCACGTCTAGGAGTTTCTACTGGAGGTTTAACTAGAAATACAAATGACAAATGCTGTACGGGGCAACTCATCCCCTGGTGGGGGGTGGAGTAAGGGAAGAAACAGATCATGAGTGGAGAGTAGGGGATGCAAAAAAAGAAGTAGTGAAATAGTAGAATAAAATTGTTTTTGTTAAGATAAATATTGATGCCTACCTTTATCAGTGTTTTTTAGTACTAAAATGCATTTCTCATTTTAAAAGATTGCACTTTTGTCAAATAAAGTACATATTCTAGAAAATAGATCTGGAATGCATTCTAGAAAAATCTTGTAGTATGGATATTTATTACTATGAGACAAACATATAGCAAAAAAAAAGATAATTGAGTATACTAATGAAAGAGGCCAAACAAGTGAAAAGAATACAATTTTTCAAGATCCTAGGGTTCTTTTTTAAATATATATGTTTGTAAGTAGAACAAATGCTGAATTTCTCCTTCATATAATGAATTTAACTTCAGTCACATAAAAAGTTTGCATGATATTTGACTTCTTGGAGAGAATGAACAGATCTCTATTTGAACAAGAGGCCCTTGGTATTACCTGGAACCTGTTGTTTAACGAAGTCATTGTTTACAGTTATAGCAGATTCACACAGGATCACATTACTGTGCTCGTTCCTTTTCAACATCTGCAGTTCAGTGTCTGGCACCTGCCTTTGCGGGTCCTTCAGCAATTCATAAGTAGTTTTGCCTTGTTCTAGGAAGCTCTTTGACATCTGTGGAATTGGGTGGGGTAGTTGGGTTTTTGGAGTCTGTACAGTTGGGCATAGTTTTCCAGCCATGGACATTTGTCTGTCCTTGATTTTGAAAGCTGTGACTGAGTGGGCAATTTTCACCATAATGCTTGAAAGGAATCAACAATTAAAATCATCGCTTACCAGATCAAGTATTTTTTTATTCTTGGGAATGAGATTTTCCTGCTGTCAGAGTAAACTGATTAGAGTCTTTAAAATGAAAGATTTACAAATGGGTCCATTTTAGAAGACTAAAACTTGTAGGCACATGGTAAGTAAAATCAGAATTTATTCATTCTACTCTTAGCAAAAAATTCTGTGTAATTGGTGAGTATCAGTGCAAAAGAAAAACATAATAGTTATGCATTCAGTGTAGTAGCATTCCTTATTTATGGTATTGTTGAATTAATAATATAATGGCCAACATTATAGAGGTGAATCTGCATGATGTGTGGTACTAGGACGAAAAGCAGAATTAGTTTAGGTTGGTTTTAAGGTGATTTTTTTGGGGTTTTGATGTTTGGGGTTTTTTTTCCCCTGCATACATTGAAGCAGACTATGTAATAATAGCAATGAAATAATAAAAAATGAGTAAGAGTAATTTTAATTTATTTCTATGGCTTTTATTATTTATTTAATATTCCATGGTATATTGTGGGACTTCTGTGTCGGTTTATCATATAGGAATATGTGTTGTTTATCAGCTAGAGATGTTTATAAGGCTATTTTTAAAAGAATCTTTTTAGAGCTTTAAACTTTGAGCTAATTGTGTGTACAATGTAGTGATCTGGCTCCCCCTAGTGTAGTGAAAAATCCCCCAAAGATTTAATCAAGTGTTTAATGAATTAATGAAATGGGAAAATATATTTTTGTGAGACATATAAAATAACAAACTTGTTCCATTGGGAAAACATCACTACAGTTTTTGGAAAGGAACAAAAATATGGGGTTTTTTGAGTAATTATTATCGCAGTTTTTTAAGTGAAATGAAATGTGTTGTGTTTCTAAAATAAATTTTTCAGAAATTTGTTGATAGGAAATAAAGCTTCTGGTACATTTCTTCAAACACTAGAATTTGTTACTGAGTTCTGGAAATGAGTGCAAATTTACCAACTTCCTGTCCTCTTGGGAGAAGATTTGTATCAAACAGAAATGTTTAGAGCAGCTCTTTCTAAAATGAAAGTGTTTGGTGAAATCCTCTTTCTTTTTGTAGCTGTTACACTCTATGCATCTAATGAAATCATAAACGGAAAATTATAGCTTCATTCGAGGGAATGTGAAGCCTTACTCCAACAGATGGCATCAAAACACCGGGCTGAACTGTATGATTGCTGATTGTTAATTGCTTCTGTAAAACAATCCTTTTAAACAGAGTAATGCATTTTATCATACAGATTATAGTTCTACGCATTTTGGTTTTTCAATATGTGTTAACATTTTCTCCTCCAGTGTAAGATTTAGTGTTTGCATAATTATCGGATTAAACAACAGTGACTCATTTTTTTTTTTTTAAAGACATGAGGACAAGAAGATAGAGAATTATGAATCACAATTTCTGTTTATTCAGAAATGCTAAATTACTGTACAAGTATGAGCTTTTATTATGCACAAAACAAACGGAGCAAGATGCCCTGAAGTGCAAAAACAGTTACCTAGTCCAGCATTCTTCACTCGAGAAACTCCCTGTGACGTTAGTGGGAGCCTTGGCTGTGTAAGAAAAGCAGAGTGCAAAAAGATACTGTACAATATCCATTAATCATTATGAAATCAATACCCCTGATTATCCATTTGTATTGTTCTTGCACTGTAAGGGCTGAATATTTTACGCAAAGCTAAATGAACGGGGAAATTCTCCGAGATGGCTTGGTTAGTCCATCAGTAATGATGCGAGGAATTACACGAGAGTTTGTTTCGTGGAGTTGTTCCCTTGTTTCTAATGTAGTCAGCCCGAGAGTGTTGCAGAGATAGCAGGCTCATGTTTGAGGAGTCTGGAGGCTTGCACCTTCCCGGTGCTGTGTGCCCTTGAGCCGGGGCAGAGCTGTGTGGTTCCGCTGGAGGATTTTATCCCGTTCGCCAGGTGTCATCCAGGCTGGGGTGCGCTATTTGCTCGTACAGGACTCTTGTGACCTTGCCTGGGTGAGTTGCTTTTTCCCTCAGCGTAATGGAGGTAGCCAGAACGAGAGAAAATCAGGCTTGGAAAATAAATTAAGAAATAGCTGTGCATACTTGCAGGACTTTTACTCCAGACTGTCTTTTGTAGCAATATTATGTTATTATATGTTCTACAATGCCTATTATATATAGAATATGTAATTATATTAATATCATAACTATATTGTAATTAGCATGCAGCTGGATGCTAAATGGAATATTAGGCCTGCAATAACGTGCCATTAATTGGCCTTCGTGGCAACCTGTGACAAAAAGGGGCGTGTGATGATTGTGTCCTGCAATCTGCTTTAGCTCAGTGGATCAAGAGGGGCTGTGGTAGAAAGGAACACTCTTATGACAAAGTGCTAGTGGTTTATGTTTTGGGTGCAACAGAAGTGAAAAGGATTTTTCTCTTCTACAGTGCAGTTGTGTGTGTGTAGCAAATTTGTGATCTAATGGTTCTAGAAAGATGGGAAAATGCAAATCTGTCCATTGACGTTCATCCTTTGCTAACACATCCTAATGATGTTCATACAGACCAGTAAATGCACCAGTAAATGCATTTCCTGTGGAATTTTAGTATCTTTAGCTTATTTGAAAGTGTTTGTCACATCAGGAAATACCTGGCTGTATTAATGAGCAAATATAAGTTGGCCTATCCTCAGCAGTCCAAAGATAATTTGTCTGACCTGTTAAGGGACCACCCGGTATGGTTGAGCTGCATAGGTGTGCCAGGGACATGGTTCAACCAACTCTTCATTCCTTCCCTAAGTTACTTCTGAGATGGCACAGGAAATTGAAGCCACTTGGAGAGTCAATAAGCTGGAAGCAATAAGTTTATCTAGACGAATTTAGGAAGTCCTTTATCTGTTCATGGAGTATGTTTGAGCACTCTACAAAAGCTTTTTCCATAATACTAGAAGAAAACAATAAAAAAGAAAGAGGGAATTCTTCAGTGCCCTCTTGCTGTATACATTGGTATATTTTACCATAAGACACTGCAACTGGGTAAACTGAGGCAAGGGTTAATGGCTTGGTTTTCAAGAGGGTTTAATTCCTACATCTTTCATTGAAATGGGATTGCTAAGTGACAGGAGAGCAAACTGTACCCATATGGCTATGAGAATACAGCAGCCTCTAGTCTGAGTCTTGTGCTTTTATATTAGTGCCATTACTAATTTCTCTAAGAATTTTTCTTACAAACCTTTCATTCTACCATGAAATGCAGCATAAGCCCTTACAAAGGATTTGCTGCTTTCCAGGTAGTGTGGAATGGGCCACAATCAGCTTCCTGCCAATGAAGGAGAGATTGGATTAGCCACTGTAACAGTCCATTATGGAAGCTGTTGTTTTTGGAGTTGGCTGATTCATTAATAAGAATACTTGTATATCAAGTTAAATGTCTGAATCTTTTATAAGAAATCTGGTTTTGGAGGGGTTGAAGAGTGAGTAGATATTAAGCATTTCTGAAGTTAGGCCATGTACTGTGGTGAAAGAATAAGGATTTTGCAGTCAAAACTAAAAATGCTGGGAATAAAAACAAATCCAAATTAAGCTGCATTCTGTGTTCACATTCTAAAGATGAAAAGCAATTTATTTATTCAGGCATGGAACCTGTTGTAGACTGACACTGGCTGTGTTTATATATTGCATATATATTCATTTGTGGGGCCATCTGTTGTCACATCCATAGTACTTGTTTGTACTGACCTGGTGGAGGTATAGCTAAGCTGATGTTGGCTGAATTGTCAAAATTAAAAAAAAAAAATTAAAAAAACCCGACAACCCCACAAAGAAATTAATGACTTGCCCCTGGTGTTGCTTATGCTGGTAAAAGGGATGATAGCACAAGTGAAGGCTCTTTTATTTTTTTTTACACTTTTTTAAGCAAATTAATTATTTCATATGTAAAATCAAAAAACTGTCATATTAAACAAGGTGTTACTAAATAATTTTGGATGCTCATTCAAAGTGGAATAATCTATTAGCATTGCAGAAAGGATTCATAATTAACAAGGCTGTAGAGGTAGGCCTGCCTGCTGGGCTGTAAGGAATTGTGGAAATAGGCTGTTCCACTGATTGTCATGAAAAGTGATTTTCCCAAGAAATGCAGTATAAAATCAGAACTGTAGCAAGTATGTATTGAAACTAGATAATATTTGTAAAAGGGGTGAGATTTATTTCTTTTACTGACTTTGATTAATTCAGAGCAGGTCTCTTCTGTACATCATGTTCCTGTGTTATGTTCCATGAATTATATACTGACAGTTTAAATTTGTCTTCAGTCTGGTGAGACTTCTCTAATTTAGGATCTTCAGTAAATCTGTTTAATTTTTGCTTTTGATGAAGCTGAGATCACTGAGAAATTGGAAGAGGGCAGAACAGAGGCTGATAGTTGGTATGTGGGGACCCAGCTCCTTTCCTTCTCTGAGGAAGTCCTTGTGTACTTCATGATTGTGGCCAAGATGAGTGGTCTTGGCTTAGGAAATTAAAGACCAAAATTCTTTTTATTAATAATGATAATAATAGTGACAACAACTATATTCTACGCTATTTTTATTCAGGAGGTCTCCAGTGTTAGAAAGGGCTATCTTTCATTATGAAATTATTTTTAAGAAGTTATTTTGTGTCTCTAATCTTTAGGGATTTGGGGGTTTCTTTTGTTTACTTTTTAAAAGCTGCCTTAATGAGGTTGTTTTATAGCATAATTTTCAGCTTTTCTTAAATAGCGTTAGCTAGACTATTCTTTTCCAATTTCCTATCTGTTAGTGCAGCTTTTTTTTTCTTTTACCAAATTTTAACAGGACTCCATAGCACTGTTATTAGGATGTCACACACACACAAAAAAAAAAAAAAAAAATGCCAGTGATGTTTTGAGCGTGGGTTTTTCATTGTGTTTATTTTTAAATACATTTCATGAGGCTCCCTGGACAGAATCAAATAAATGAATCCTGCAAACATCTTCATTATGGTGTAGCCAGAAAAGAAAGGAAGCTGAATTAGGACTGTATTCTTAGCATAGTTCATAATAAGCGTTATCTTTATGACAAGCTTAAAGAACATAAATTGCTGAATCCCTAACAAAAAGCATTTGAAACAATTGGCTAATTAGGAAGGGGGGGAGAAAGAGCAATATTTGTTTTCCTTTGCAGTCTAGATAAATAACGCTTAACATGAATACATAACTTATTTTGAATGATCTGTTGTGTCAGTATCTGGCACGTCTTTTTCAGTGACAACAATTAAGGATACGTGTAAATGGAAATGCAGACTATCTGTCATTGTCCATTTCCTGGTAGTGAAGCATGCAGTCTGCCTCCCAGCAAGATCATTTTGCCAGGATGTGAGTGAGCTGGTCACAAAATGCATAGTTGATTATCTCATCGAAACACACTAATCCTGGCAAAGCTACCCACTATAGAAGACCCATTGTTTGTAATAGGTCAGTTGTTACATGGCTTGCAAACCTGACTTTGGATATACATTTTATATATTTACTTACTGAACCAAAATGATGTGTCACAATGAAATCCAAACTTGAGAGAAGAAGAAGATATATTAATCAGGATATTACTGGAAAAGAAAGGAAAATACTCTCTCTGCAGAGAGAGGAGCTGAGGCGTTATTTGGCTCAGTACAGGAGTAACTGAAATTATATGGCCCAGACTATAGAAGAAATGTGACCGGATAATCTCAACAATGTCTTTGAATATTTAATTGAAGACAGAGTTCAGCCCAGAATGCATTGGAAGAACACTAATAAAAACATATGTTGTATAGTAATAATGGAATTAGATGGCAGAGAAAATATCACAATTTGGTATTTCTTAAACTGAAAAAGCTGCGTTAGAAATTCGACAGTTTCTTCAGTGCTGCTCTATTGGCAGCAAAGTGTAGAGGTTTCTAATGAAACGTTAAAAGCAATATGCACATAATGACTGCTGTAATTTTTCTATCATAGGTTCAAAAAAACCTGTATAAACCAAATAGTTTTAAAATTAATTATAACTTAAACTTTTATGTTTTCCATGTAGCTGTTAGTGTATAAATGTGAAGGAAAAAATATTTTTCAATTATAACATGAAAAAATATCAGCTATAAGTTAGAGAATAGTGGAAGTAGCTATTAAATTTTGGGTTAATTGTGAAGCTGTTGTGTATTATCCCTCCAGTACTTTGTATCCCTCCAGTACAATTTGTAATAGTTCTTCTCCAAGGATTCTTGGAAATTGTAACAGTTTCCTAACTAAATATATTTTATGTGTTTTCATAATTTAGGTTTGTGGTAACTAGAGGATGCTCACAAATAACTTTCTGAACAATATAAAAATATAAAAAGGGTTAGATTATGTGAAAAATATATAGAGGGTTGAAGGGAAGAAACATGGCAGGAGAAAAAGTTTTGTAAAGTTCAAACAATACTCTTTAAATTTACATAGTTTTGCATAACAAAAATCAGAAATCTGTGGGTTTTTCCTGCTGTTCCTGAAGCTCCAATAATCATCCCAGGGAACAGCCAGCCTGTGCTGTGCAACTGCCTTGAGATACAAGCTAATAACAAACCTAAACCTGCCCAGGGAGTTTCAGTCCCGAACTGCCTCACCTCGCACATGTGCCTCATGCGAGGCTTTCTCTGCAGGATCTTCCTCTGAGGCTGTCTTGCACCTTTGTCCAAGATCCTTTTCCCTCATGGATTATTCCAGCTAGCTGTGCTGTGCTATGCCAGCAGCATCTGAAGTCTTGCCTAAATTCCGGGTGGCCACACCCTACATAAACCAGTGAGAATTTCTAAGGTCTAAAATTAAAGCAAAGCTTAACCTTATTAACACATATCAAGCCAAGGCCCTTCAGAGAAATTGGGACTAGACAATGTCTGCTTCTTAGGATGGATTGTGCTTTTTTACTGGCACTTTTAGATTTCTTGAAACAGTAAGAAACATGCAATACACTCCATGAATATTCTGAATGTCCTCAGCCTGCTGTGTGGCCTGAGTGGTGCCTGTCCCCATGATAGGAAAAAGTTGTGATTGTCCAGGTCACCTCACGGTGCACGTAACTGTTGGACACACTTCTGCACAGGGGCTGGAAATCCCAGCTTCAGGCTCGTAAAGGGTGCCTTCACTGCCTGACTTGTTTATGTATGCTCTATTTTGAATAAGAACAGACTGATAAACATGCTTATTACTTTCACAGCATCTTCTTTCTCGGGGTCTCTCCACACTTTATAAATTCAAATGAATAATCCTCACATTATAAATAACAAAACAAGAAGCTGATTCCAGATGTCTTGATGTGAACCTCTGAGGAAATTGTAGCTTGGTTTACTGTTGTGTTGTGATGCTGCCTCTCCGCATCTCCATGTCCTTTGACACTTGTTGGCTAAACTCAATCAGATCTGACAGCAGTGTAGCAGTATCAAATATGTATATTCCTGAAAGTTTTGTGAAGGTTGGTGGCAGGACAAAATATGTTCAGACTGAATTAAAAGCTGGGTAGATAGAAAGCTTTCATAGCCCTTTGGGCAATAAGTGGCCAGCTAGTGGATGTGCTCTGCTTTCTAGTTGTAGTCATGGCACATGCTCTTTTCTGCCTCCTGGGAATGCCCTTCAAGAGTCTGAGGGAGCCTGGATTACTGTAATGGAAGCCATCTATAAGCAAAATAAAAAATGAAATATTAAGGAAAAAGAATAAATTGCTCCATGTGCAAGGAAACTATGTAAATTACAGTGTACATGCTGATGTGATGCTGAATTCAACGTATGCCAAAATACCTGCTATTTCCAGGAAAGCTGGTATTCTACTATGTACTTCCAGTTTAATTGATAATGCCACTTTTTCACATACATAATTTTTAATCAATGTAAATTAAAAATTTCTAGTTAAACGCCATTTTTCAATAACCTAATTTTGAATAGGGATTAAAAAGGAAGAGACTTATTTTTGTAGTAAAATCTTTCTCCCTGAAGTGCCCTTAAAGAATAAGATACTAACTTGTGAATAGGAGGCAGTTTTCTCCAGAATGTTTTCAAAGTAAAAATTTTTAAAGAAAACTTATATTTTCATTTTTGCAGTTTCATACTATGTCATCATGTTGCAAACCCGTTCTTTCATAAAATTACCAATGGGGGAAAAAAAAAGAAACCCATATTCCTGATCTTCCTGTCATGATGGACACCATGATGGCTTTATTAGGTTGATGTGGGAAGTCAGCAGGAAACACATGGAAAGTAAAGAGAAGTATCTCGTTAATGCTGTTGCAGTAACGAGATGGGCTTGAGCTATAAAGTTTACATGTGGATTTTCACAGAAGTACATGGGCCTGGCTTTGTTTGAAACTGGATACTATGTGAAGAAGCTACGTGTTCTCAGGGTATGTGCATTTAGTGTGATTTCAACTTCCTGTGTTGAAGTGGTTTGATGAGAGTGGAATTAAACTAAAAATCCCTGCTTATGTGATGAAATCTTTTCAAAAAGAAAATTCATTGAAAGGAAAGTGTGACTGTTATTGAGAAATAACATTTATAGCTGGTCAAGCCGCATCTCCCAGTCCATCATGATTTTTAAGGAAGACCTTTTATTATCTTCTCATGGGTTGTAGAAATAAATTTTGGGGACATGTGAAGCTGTCTTTAAGATTACCTTAATATTATTTAATTTTTCTGGACAATTTAAATGAAAACAAAACCAATATATTGAAAAACAGATTTAAAACTAAAAATTCAAAACTTGCATAGAGTGCAAAGGATATGACTAAAGATGAAGACAACTTGAGGCTGTAAAATAAAGCAGGTTGCATTCTGGTCCTTATTGTGGTATCACATATGGAAAAGTCCTAGTGAACTTGATAGAAAAGTAAAAATAATTTTTAAAAAAATCAAGTGATAGAAAAACATTCAAGGCTTGTCAGACTTTATAGATACAGGACCATTTAAAGTCAATCTGTAATCATGACAAGATTTTTATGTGACCCGTTCTTTTCAAATTGAAATACAGGAAGTCAGTAATGCCATAATGTAGCCAGAGATTTGTTGTGCAAAATGAGAAAAAGAAACAGCAGACTCTTTTCAATAATCCATATAGGTTTGAATATAAAATTATATTTTATTAGGTCATGCCTGATTTTCTTAAACTTAACTATGAGGACTTCAGAAGAGAGACCTCCCAGCAGCTATAGGTACAATATTATCCGTGACCAGAGAAAAGGTGGTTTCAGTGGAAGATGGATTAGGCCAGCAGAAGTGTGCTGGCAGATATTTTTTGCTCCAGGTTGGAAGCTGTTACATAATACCAGTTCATGTGTTTGAACAGTCTCAGCAGTAATCTATGTGGTACAGGACTGTGTTCCCCACACTGTTGTTCTCCAGATAGAGTTACAGTAGTAACTTTGGATAATGTCACATGCTGTGTAAATGCAAAAAAATATTACTGTAGAAGCAAAGACTCATAAGCATAAGACAGTAACAACATTTTACTCTTTTCTAGTAGAAAAGATTGTGGGTTTGCACGTTTCCCCTAGAGCAGAAGCGTTCTGAGTTCCCTGGGTTGCTATTTATGATTGGCAATATAATGCATTTTCCAGTCAACTTTGTGATTAAAAATGTCAAAAAGTATGTGTAGATAAGCAGACTATTTTTGAAAGGTGAGTTGATCCCTACTTTCCTGATTATGGAATGTCTACTAATTCTGAAATGTATCTGGAAAGACCTGCAAAACCCAAATTAACTAAAGGAGAATGGAAATAATGCTGATTTCTGGAGAAGGTTCTTCTCACCCCCCAGTTTGGCATGTAGTTCTTTAAAATCTTAGAATCATGGAATTATTTAGGTTGGAAAAGCCTCTGGTAAAATAACTCTTTTGTGAAGGTTATTCTTAGTATGAAATTATTTCCAGGAGAAAAACTTTCTGGCCAGCTATCAGCACAAAACCTATTTCAGAATAAGTATTAGAGCTCTCCAAAATGTTCTGCATGATTTTCCTCTGTCATCTTTATAACAGTCTCCTACAGTTAGTTGAGGGGTGTTATAAAAGCAGTTCTTTTCTCTTTAACTGATATTAAGTTCAGTTCACTAATTAGTGAAAACAGAATGTCTTTTGATAAAATGCTACTTGAAATAAGCACTGCTAAACAGATTTATGTGTTTTACAGCCCTGTAGGAAAAGAAACAGAACCACATTCACATCCAGGATTCTAAAGCCTTTTATGCTGATAGATTCAGTGATGTTCTGTCTTCATGACTTTGCAGCCAATGTATTAGTTGGATCCTAAATATCAGGAGCAAATTTTCGAGGCAAAAGTTCTGCAGATTGTCCTTTTCTGGAGCAGAAGTTTCTGGTTTGGCATTGATTCACCCTACCTATAGCCCGGGTAGTAGGATGCAATCCTCTGCTGCAGGAATTAATGTCTGGAATTTCTGAATGCAAGATCTGTATATGAAGAAATGTTCCTATTTGGTTTCTTTTTTTTCCTTCTTCACTGTGTGAAGCATGTTGTTGATAGAATGACAATCCTGTATCTATTCCTGGGAATGCTTAGGGCACATCCAAACCACAGTGTACACGTTTAGGGCTGTGTAGCTTTTATGGGAGATAAATGAGGCTAAAAAGCTATTCCTATGAGAAACATTATCTACTTTGCTGCTTATGCTGAATATAAGACACCAGCTTGTTCTGGCTGCAGCAGCACCAGTAAATGCTTTCTGGCTGTCTGCTGCTTGAACATCTGGTCTAACCTGTGAATTACACTGCTTGGCCACGCTCTGTGTTATCTAACCCCTGGGGCACTAATTCTCCCTGTGTCTCCCGAGGAAGATGATGTGTTTCATGAGACCAGGGGAAGCGGCAGTAGATCACTGCAGAAATGAGAAAAGGCAGGTTGGTGAGCAGTGCTTTTCCAGCTGCTCTGAAGCAACAGGAAGTATCTGTGTGAAGCAGTCCATACACATTGACTGAAGCCATGAAACCTTGAACTGGAAGAAAAGAATTTGCAGTTATGCCATTGAAGATACAATATGTTTCTTGTTCTGCTAAATAGTGCTATTGCTGTGAACTGTACACTGAGTGCATGGTAACTGTATACTGCCTATGGTAATTGCTGGGGGTTACTGATAGCCTGAAAGGAGAACAGAATTTTTTTGAAGAATTCTAACCTATTTTATCAGCAAGCTGCTCGTGAAAGATTCAGAAGGCTTGGTGACTTCTTCAGAAGGGTTTGAGATAATGCAGGATACACCAATATCATAGGCAGAAGCCTCATATATGACATCAACTAACTAATAACAGCTCAGATTTGAATAGAAGTTAAGTGTACTTAATAGAGAAGTTAATATGTATGGATGAAAATGAGAGAGAAATTCTATTGAACTCTGTGTATGAGGGAGAGAAAAAAATACAGATATGCTGAGGTACAAAGAAATGGGATGCTGAGACTTGCTTTGGGCTTCCTCCAGTAAGCCAAAGGACCTTAGAAGCCTTTCACAGAGAAGGGACCCACCATGCACAAAAGTACACATGGAAAGCAGGGAAAGAGATTTAATGTGCTCATGCCAGTTGTCTGTCACCCTGGGTTTGTCTGACTGTAACTGTACAGACAAAAAAAAGAGAGAATATTGGTACCTTTTATGGCACTAATGATCTTGCAATGGCATTCATAGCGAATGTTCCAGCAACGTGCTGTAAATCTGGAATTTCTGTTGTTCAAACTCATGTTCCAGGTCAAAGATCTCAAGAGCCTGATTTCACTGTTATTTGGCATTAAAGTTCTTTTACATCTATTTTTTCTACATACTTAAATAGTTGGATATGTATGCTATATATTAAGAAATCTGTCAAATCTGTGGGTGCCTGCATCTGTATCAGTGTGTGTATATCAGAGAATGTTTAATGGGTCTATAATTGAATCTAAGTAGTAGCAGACTTTTAAAAAAATATTCCTTAGTGTTTCTATACTAATGGGATAAATGTCATATTTTAACTATTGCTCTGTATCAAGTCTATTATGTACAGTATTCAATAATTCCCCAAATCTTGATTTACCCAATTGAAAGTGACCCTGGGCATAAATTCTAAGCTGAGGAAGGCTCTGATTCCTTGATCTTTGGCACTCTTTTGTTGAAACAGAACATGGTGTCTTAAATCAGCAGAATAATTTAGGAATGGTAGATACTGAAACAACTAATTTTTCTTTCCTGTAATCTGCATAGACTTCAAAATGCCTACAAAGCACAAAGTGCCAGTTCATATAATTTGTTGGCAAGGATAAAAAGAAGAAAGGAAATGATTTCCTAAGCGTGTGAATCAGCCCAGCTTTAACAGATATTTTTCTGTCATGTGCAGCCTGAGGGCTTATGCCTATCTGAGCTTTATTTGACAATTACCACTTGCCAGCATAATTAAATGATAATTTATAAATACTGAGAGAGCATTATGGGGAAGAGCAAATAGGTGCTTATCAGGACATTGAATAAACTTGATCTGCCTCACTGGCAATTTTCATCTCTTATCTAGGTTGTTAACTGGTCTCAGGTTTTTTTTTTTTTCCCCCCTGTTTTGTTTTGTTTAGGTTTGATAGCTGTTAGATTGATTGTATCTACCTGCCTATATATCTTGGTTTTTTTCATATTCCTGGAATTACTTTTTCTCCTACTGCTTTTGCCATCAATATTTTGTAAAATAGCAAATAGTAAAGGGCACGTCATGGGTATGTGTGCTAGTGTGGGAATGAAAAGAAAATATGTGCAATACATATTTTTTAGTTTTCATTATGTTCCTGATGTAAATCTCCTGCTTTTGTATATTTATTTTTTTGTGTGTGTAATGTTTTTGAGTAAGAGGAAGGCTCTAATATTACAGTCAGTGGTGGATGATAGCTTTTCCCACAACTGACTATCTCCATGGCCCTTCTTGGATAAAAATGGTACTAAACAGGCATCACCAAAATTCTGTCACGCTAATGCTGGATATAAAAAAAAAAATCCAAGCAAAGGTTTCTAAAGGTTTGAGGTCTTTTGTGGCATCTGTGTTTCATTTCGAGGTCCTTGAGCCATTACAAACAGTAGTGCCATTTCACACGGAACTGTGCTGAAATATGGGTAGAAACACAGATTGGTGCTGGGCAATCTAGATAAGGAAGTGCAAGAAAAATCCTCTATTTGAATGGAAACAAATCAGTTGAATGGCAAAAAATTGAATTTCCACGCCTTTTGAAAAGCATGTACAAGGAAGAGAAGGGGGTGGGGAAAGCAAGACATATTAGTGGGTCACTAGGAGATTGAGTTTTGAGCCATCATGAAATTAAATAATTTCAGGAACTTCTGATTGGAGTTACAGTCATTTGAGTGAACAGTTAAGCCACCCTTGTACCAGAGAATGAAAAAATAAAGGGCTTCTGTGTTTAAGGTTGTCAATTTCTTAAATTATTCAGCATTTACTGCTTATAAATAGTAATTATTTGCTTTTCCCCCTCCAGAGCTGAAAATTATCTTTCATATTCAAATATTTAAATATACTGTGCTGCAGTTGGGGCACAAAAATTCCTAACGTCAGAACAGATTTTTGTACAAGGAATAATTTGAAAGTGGGGGATTAGTTTCCACCTTTTGAAACACAGTGCTTTCTGTAATCTTCAAACATTATTTAGGATAATGGAAGCCATCATCCTGGTTCTCAAATGTTAGCACTTCCATTAGAATTTGCTGCTACCTCTTATTTTTTTATATTAAAATACAAGGCTTAAAAGGTATTATCTTACTAAAGGAGGGCAATTGTAGAGATGATTTGATTGAATAAAGGAAAAAGCTGTACAGGCCTTTTAAGATCAAGGATGTATTGATGGAAAGCTATCATTAGAGACAATTAATGTTCTCCAAGGGAAGAAATTGATTATGGACAGAGATGGACCCTAAGGAGCAGATATGTCTTAATGCTCCAGGGCCTTGAGGATTATACATTCCATTCACAGCATCTGTATTTTAACCCTTTATGAGGGCTGGAGTAGGATCTAACACTTAAGAAAACTCTCAGAGTTTAACAGGGGCAGTCTGTGTGTTTGCTGCCTGGTGACACAATGCTATTCCTTTAAGCTTTTTTTTTTTTTTGCGGGTGTCATTTTGCCTGGTAAAGTGTCAGACTCCATATATGCAGAATGTAGTTTCAGATCATTTTAAGCTGGAGGAACACAGTCCTGGTGTAGAAGGAAACTAGACATGAAGTAAAAATTTTCAGCATTACAGTGCTATGGAAAGTGTATTCTGTGACTGAGAAGACCTTTTATTGTCTGAGGATCACTCTTGAAGAGACTTTTTTTTATTAATTCTTAAAAAAAAATAATTTAAATTGTGTTCCAGTATGAACTGGAGTTAAAGCTCTAAGTCTGGATTCAGAAACTAAGTATTGCTATTCTGAGTTTGAGAAAAATACTGATTGAGCAATCCCAGAATTGTTGCTCTGAGTTACAGAGCCAATTCACAGATGGGCTATTTTATCATATTGGTTTTCTTTGGCTTACTTCTCAATGAAGGCAAATATTTTGCATATTTGCTCAAGTTTGGGGGTTTTTTAACTGGCTAAGATGCGAATGCCTAGAACTGAGCAGCACAATATTTTCCCAGCACCTCTGAAAGCTCAGCCCAATTGCAGCATATTGCAGCACTGCTGTGCCAAAATGATTCCTGCCACATCTTCTCCTCTTTACCAGAGCTGGGGGCATTTGTGCCTTCCATTCCTGGAGAAGGCAGATTCCTGCCTGTGCTGTTCCACACTCCAGCAGACCCATGGGGAGAGGAAGTAACAGTGGTTTGGTTTGTCTTCAATGCTGTAAACTCATTGGCCTTCCCTTCAGACTGGTTTTTGTTATCCTCAAGTAAGGAAGTCTAATCTTATGATAAGGTTGAAATTTTGCAGAGAAAGCAAGGAAATGCTTTTTTCATCTCAACATTTCAAACTTGCTTAGAACTAACGTAGTGTGGCTAAAACCTACTGCATCGTATTTGTAACACAGGCTGAGAAATTACATTTTTCTATAGCTTTGATTTTTTTTTTTTAATAATATATTTTAGTGTATAGTACTTTGATCACTCATAAATAGTATTACTTGCTTTTAATATACTCCGTCACATCTTTTTTGATATGGAATTAGTTGGATTTATTTTTTAGAGAAATTTCTAATTGATTTTGTGATATAACTTTGTTTCAGCTGACCAAAGTAATTCTGGCACATTGCACTGAACATTTATATAAAAAAATGACTTGATAAATTGTACTGGAATACACCTTTTTCCCCTGACTTGTGTATACATGTAGGTTGTTGATAATGTGCTGCCCTGAAGAGCGGTGTATAGGTTTCAATGAATAATAGTGTGATACATTAAACAGCCAAAAATAATGATACTATAATTAATAGGGCAAGTCCAACTTTTATTCAGATAAATAGGTGAGTCCTGTTGTATAACAGAACGTATAGGAAGCACTCCTTTGGAGACCAAGTATAACACGCTTGGCAGGACTAAGGAGATTAAAATAAGAGACAGAAATAAACAAAAAGAGCTCAGAAATACAAGTGAGGAGACCCAGGGGGGAAAGGGTGATTCCAGAGAGAATCAGTGCTTATTCTGCATGCTGATACTTTCAAAAATTGTTTGATACCATAAAACTACTATTTAGAGGATGGAATCCTTTCTCTCCCCTTCTCTCCCCCTTCACACCCCCATGCTTTTCTTTCTGTGCATCATTAAGAAAATACCCAAATCACGGGACAGAGAGAAAATGAGGATGTAAGTGAATGTTAAATACACCGGGCAGAATCAGCTTTCACCTGTTTTGCTTTCTTTTTTTTTTCCCCAAGCTGTGAGCACTCTTTAATTACAAGGTTAAGAAAGAAAAAAAAAATCCCACACATTTAAGACTGGTAACATATGTTGTTGTCAGCATGTATTTAGCACCTGCAGAAATGAACATGGAAAATGTGACAGCCCATAGGTAGAACACCCACTGTGCTGGCTGGGGGGACTGTCAACAAATTTTACTTTGTTAATTTTTTCTTATTTTCAAAAAAATCCAAGGAAAAAAACCCTAATAGCAGAGGTATTCTGAGCACCACAGAAGGAGGATGTAATGGGAAAGAGGCAGTAACCCTTTCTAATGAAAGCCATTGCCTGCACTAATATGGCTAAAAACATTGTCTTTGTTACTACAAATTAAAATCACAAGGCTAAATCATACAAACGCTTATTAGTAAATTCGTAAGGAGTGTTGCCACTGTGGCCCTGCTTATATTCCTGTTTCCTTCTGCACATCTTTCCTCTTTTAAGCCCCTTTTCCTCTTTGTTTCTATTTCTCATTTTAATCTTCTTGCACAATCCAAGCACATTATCGAGATTACACAGTGAGGAGGCAGGCACTGGGGTGAGGCTTTGTGGGATCAGGTCCCTGGCGATTATGATCCTATTGCTCCTCCAGAGAAGTGCAGCTCCTGCAAGGGACACGGATGTTTCTCCTGTGTGGATTTGCCAGCAGGTGTTGCTGTGTAACTTGTCACCCACCCTGCTCAGATGGTGAAAGCTCATTCTCCCAAACTATGATACCAACTGTCCTGTAACCTCCTGGACTATTCTAATAAAGTCCCTCAAGTATAAACTATAGATGCACCAAGTGTCAGAGAAAAAATGTAGGCTTGTTTGAACTTTAAATTTTAATTTATCTACACGACTGCAATATCTTTACTCAGGCTGAAACTGAACATGGTTTTGGTGGAGGGGAAGTAATAAAAAGGATTGTTGAAATAATGTTGTACAGCATCTGTTTTAATGATATTTCTACTGATAATTGGTTTTATATGTATTACAGCAATGTTCAGAGATGCTGGTCTCTCCACTGATTTGATGCTGCTTCCATCAGATATCTATACCTTGACAGGGAACAAGAGTCTCCAGTCCAAATGCTTGCAGTTAATAATGTAATCTTGCACCAAGTCAAATGGACACAACTTTTCTTAGAAGTACTGGGGTTAAATTGGTGTTATCAAAAAATTCTCTTTGGCAATACCTTCAATTGCACAATTCCTATGCAAACAGCCATGTAACCTGTGGGCTCTACCTCAGCTTTGTGTCAGCAGGACCATCTGTCCAAACGGCACGGCTTGTTCAGCCTTCCTGCCTGGTCTCTGCCTGCATTGCCAAAAAGGAATTCACCTCTATTCACTGGTCATTTTTGGTGGATATTTGTACACTAGACTGAGAATGAGAGCATCAACTTGGGCTGTTGAACTATCACCATAATTTAATGGGGCTTAGCTTAATTTATAAGCATTCAGTCAGTGAGTATTTAAAAATAAGCCAAACAAACTACATGGCTGTTTGTGTGACTCTGCATGTGATGTGAGGGGTTTTCTGCCAGTATCTGTTTTGGTAATGTTTGGTTTTGACTTACTAAAATGTTTTGCACTCGTGTTGGTGCAGACACAGGAAAAACATACAGTTACAATCTATATAGTTAGATAGAGGCAAAGAGAAACCTTTTCCTCCTTTGTGTAGAAGGTGGAGTCAGGCCTGTGCTCCCTGGATGTGGTGCTTTTCAAGAGAGCCACTTTTCCTTTCCCCTTCACAGTGTTTCCCCTGGACTTTGGTGCTAGGACACCTCAGTCCTAATGGATAACTGAGTCCTACTTACTCTTGAGACTCAGTCTGGTTCTCGGTGTGTTTCTGAAAGATCTTGGAAGCAGCTGGAGTCTCCTCAGGGTCTCATATGAAGGAAGCTCCAAGCTGTGTGCTACAGAGCTGTGTGGTGCCTGGGGCGAGCTTGTAGCTGGCACAATGAAGCAGGTGTTGTCACCTCTAGGATGGAAGCTGAGATGCCAGTGGCTCATGGGACTGTGCTGTCCCTGATACAAACCCAGCCAGACAGGAGTGAGGAAGCCTCTTGGTGTTTCATTTGATGAGTTGTCCATCTGTTCTGTGCAAGCTCTAGGTGAGGGACAGAATTGAAATTTTGTCAGCTTTTCTCTTTCTCAGACCTGTTCTTCATCCTTAATTCCAAGTGCATATTCTTCTTAAAGAAGTTAATTGCTTTGGAGAATTACTTCAAGCTAGAAAGATAAATTGGACTTTTTTTTTTTCTTCCTCTGTTACCAGTATATATTGTAGTGTAAGATACCAAACTCAGGATGAAAGAGCATCTCTGGCAACTCTGATGCTCCAGAGCTCTTCTAGAAGAAAAGTAGAGACTTTAAAAATGGAATTGAACTTAGAGTGCTGAAAAAACCCTGCACTAGTGAATCCATAAAAGCTGTGTGGTTTATTAGTGTTGATGATTTGGGTAATACAGAGCTAATGTGTAAGGCATTAGTTTAAAGAGAAACTGGAGCAAGTTTATAGAAGCTTTTTGCTGTGGTGTTAACTTTGATTCCAGTCTGACTCATACCTACCCAGGAAGTGCAGAAAATGTTACTAATGAATATGGAATATATAAGGTCATATTTCATATATTCAAAATAGTCTGTGAGTGCACAGAGTGTTTTGCTATCACAGAGGTAGGCAGGATGGCTGAAGCTGCCCGGGGGACGGCAGCACTCCCCAAGCTGGAGGTGTGCCTGCTTAAACTCTATAAAAAAGGAAGAAAAATTTAACAGTCTACCACGAGCAGTGGAAAACATAAACTAAAACCTGTCACTGCCCTTGGGAGCAGCTGTGGGGCATGGAGCTGCAGCGTGGAGGAACCAGGGGCTGTGTTTGGGAGAGGCACGTGCACCCCGGCGTTTGGGCAGCCCTGGGAAAGGCACCTCGGAGCGGAGGTCAGGCACTGCTCTGCCGGGCTCCCAGAGGGGCTATCAGTGTAACGAGGATCTGTTTGCAGTAATCGGTGGCAGCATTGACAGAATGTTCCAAACCATCTGCTCGAGGGGATGGCGTTAACTCTATCAAATCCTCGTGTTTTAAGAACGCTGATCTCCTGGCCCAGGAGGATTGGTGACAGGGAGTTCTTGCCAGGCCTGCATTAGGCTGCCTTCATCTCATCACCAAATACACTAATGCCCCCTAGACAAGATGCTAAGTATGTGTGAAATTAGAGAAGTAGAATTATGGAATGGAGAAATAAAACACAGAAAATTTCCTACTTTCTGTTGGTGTTTATTTTTAGTTAAAATATGGGTATTTTCTTTGTCGTGCAAACATTTGAAAAAAATCGATCATCGTTCACTACAGAGACAAAGAGAACACTGTGTTTTACCTCTCCTGATAAAGTGACTGAAATATATTTATGGGCCTTTTAGTAACCCTGTTGTCTCTCTGAGTTTAGAAGCAGTTACTGGCTTTGGGAAAATTGTCTCATTTTTTATAAATACTGAGCTGGGGAGCAGCTTTACACAGAATATGCTAATAGTTTTAACAGCATATTAAGAAAGAGCTGATATTTTGCCCTGAGTGTTAAGGGCACAGAACATTACCTTGAAAATGAAAGAAATGAATCAGTGCAAGTTTTCAGGAGATATGCGAAGTATTTTAATCATTATAGAGAAGGGATCTTGCATACAAGGTTACTCCCAAGGATTAGAGTTAGCCTAGTGATACTAATGTGCCTTGGCTTCTTGTGTTGCCAGTGGGGAGGGGGGTGAGAGGCTCCTCCAGGACAACTCTAGAAGAGCACAACTTCTGTCTTTTCCCACAGCAAGCGTGTGTAGGAGATCAGGCTTTGTGAATACCTTCCTCCTCTAATGGATGTGAGTCATCCCCTTGACATCTCTAGAAGTACTCCTGTCATCTTTGTAGTACTGGGGGACACAGACTGTGTTTGGTTTACATGGCAAGCATGGGGAGGAGGTGCAGCCCCTGGGAGCAGAGGTCAGGAGCTTCCCCAGCTCCAGCTGACTTCAAAATGGACTCATGGCATGTCAAAGCAAAGTCCATCCGGGATGCTGAGGGTGTCTCTGAAAACACATTTAAGAAAGGGTAACAAACGCTGCCCAAGAGCCGAGAGAGGAGGAGCACAGACAGCTGAGATTAACCCACGTGTGTAATGTATTTCTGAACATGCTGGGTCAGAATATGGTCCTGCTCCACACAGTCCAGCATCGTGTGCCCACTAGCACTTGGCAGCATATGGGAAAAGGATGTAAGGCATAGGTGAGGTATATGTGAGTTTTTCCATGATATTCACCTTTGGGTGACAAGGAATTCAGGTACTGCTGTGTCCAGACTGTTGTATTTAATAGCAAGCACCTCTCATGGTTGCATCAAGTCCTTTTCCTTTTTGGAAATCAGATCTTATTTGTGGAGATTAGAACTAAAATTCGATTAGTTAGATTGATAACCTACATTCTTTGTCTGTTTACAAGCTGCTGCCTGATATTTTCATAAAAAACACATTTGGTTTTTTGTGTTGTGAGAAACAGTGACTAATGGATCCCTTCTCCCTAAGATTCGAGACCATGCTGATCTCAGTGAGGCCAAGATGCTCCAGACAGGAGCTGCTTTATATGTTTGTTCATCTGTGTTGCTGTTCTCCATGCTGCCATCCATATCCCCTGTGAAGGGTGGTCAAGATGTTGGGTACATATGAGTTTCATGTGGTTGCATAATTATATTCTTTCATGTTTATTTGCTGGTGATTACTAATATTATTTCCCTTTCTACTGGTCATTGAGCTCTGAATTGAAAACTAGAGCACAATTCAGCAATTTCGTGTTTCAGTTTCTTTGGAACTGTTGGTTGAACTGTGTCATTCTAGAAACTTGCTACTATTTTAGCAGTTTCTTTTAAAATTCCTTCTTCCACCACTGGTTCTGACTTTAAGCAGGAAAGCAGCTAATAGTGGGGTTGGTATTGGCTTAAAAGACATGTCTTCCAGAGGCAGTAGTTCCTCATTTTTATAGGATCTGATTACTGGAAGACAGTTGTTCTTGTTTTTGTTTGTTTGTTTTTCTGAGAATGTAACGGTTTCATTCATAGGCTTCTCCAGTAGTGATAGAATTAGAAATTTGAAATGGCTACTGGTTTAAGTTCTGAAAATATTTTGGAGAATTTCAAAACTATTTTAGCTTATTTTCCTTAATTTTCTAAGGTTTTGTCCTAAGGTATAGCTCTATGGCAGCTGCAGAATTTCAGGTTTGAAGGTGAATGGTCCAAGTACCAGTAAACGTCCAAATGTGTGTAGTGATGATGTGAGGGAGAAGCTTTACAATTAGTTTCAAATGCTCATTGGGTGCCACAATGCCTTTATAGTTATTTACCACCTTGAAAGCTATTTTAGCAACTCTGAGCACTGTGGGATATTCCAGAGTACAGTACACAAAAAAAATGAGGCATATTGCAAAATTAGTAAATAACTAAAATTTTCTTCTTGGCCCCATTTGTAGGTAAATTTAGGTTCCTTTGGGGTCTAAGTCTCTGAGACTTGTGGGTTCTGTTTGTTTTTATGACCTGGTATAGATCTAAGAAAATACTGCTGTTCTCTCTTTCCTATTCTAGTGAAAATGGTTAATCTAAAATGTTCTATTACTGGAATACATGGGGTGTATGTAGCAGGTCTTTTATCTTTTTAGAGACACAGGATAGGGGAGGTGCTGACACCTAGGAAAAAAAAGTAGGTGAACTTGTGGGTTGTACTACCTGAATTCAGTGATACTGATGTGCTAAACATCTCTTGTGGCATGCAAATTGTCATTCCAGCATGTTGCGATCAAGTATGTCAGAATAAGACTTGTTATTATCTTTTGAACATGTTTTTTCTCCTGATCTGAAAAAAAAAACCCAATAGTGACAAGTAGGAAATTCAATGTCATTTATTTTGCTGGGGTTTTTTATTTGGGAGGAGACAATAAAAGGGAGGGAGAGTTGTGTGTTTTAGTGAGGGAAGTGCTTGAGGGCTTCTGCTTGTCCCTTTAGTGCATCTCATCTCCTGCCCTTGCGTCAGTGAATGCAGTCCCTTGTAGCTCATTTTTTCAGCTGCTTCAATGAGTGCACACATCGTATTTCATCTCCTGTGACTGCTTCACTGAGTTCCCTCAGTGTGTCTCTTGTGTTAATCTTCCACCCTGCTCTGCCCATCCCTTCAGCTCAGCGATGTACAGAGGAAGGGAGTCTCTGTGAATGAGACTTCTTCAGTGAAATATGTAATATTTGCACTTAATTATGATTACAGTTTGGTTTTATATTAAAAGTAAATGTACATGTTTTTCCACTGTCTAGTTGAGCACCCTACCCACTCAACTTAAACTGCACCCTCTCCTCACCTCTGCCAGAAAATTAGGAAAACTTTAAATTAGAAATAACTGGACTGGAGGCTAAACATTTTGCTATCTTTTCAAAAAGTTTTTTATGGAAATACATACAATGAAAAGAGCAATTACATGCACAGCATGTCAAGTAACTGCTATTACAGGTGTAGACAGTTGAAACAGTACTCGAAAGAATTCTGGTAGTAAATGGGGTTCTGAAATTTAAGCAAACGTCTTTTGCTGTTTTGTTTTTCAAGATTAAATATTGTGTGGTATAGTAAAATGCATTTGTTAACAGTGATGATTACAGATTAGTGAATACTTGAATTACTTTTCAATGAATGTCTGCTTTGACTTTATTTGTTAACATGAAAAGCATAGAAATAAATTTTCCTTGCCCAATTCCTTGAAGAAATATGGAACTTACTTTAAAAAATATTAGATGTCTAGATGAAAACTCATTAGATGCTCACACTGAAAACTTTTATGTGGGGGGAACAAGGACAAACTGACCATTGAAATCCCATATTTTTCAAATTTTAAACATAGCAAACGGAATAAAAGTCTCTCTATGAAAACTGGTTTTTAGCAGAGTCAGAAGTCATCAAAACTTTAAAGGAATTAACCACTTGGGTTTGTTTCTTATTATGATACAAAAGTAGCTGTTTTTATCTGACTAAAATATGTTTGAAGAAGTTTTTCATTGAAGTCGTGCATTAGAAATATTATCTTAGTCACCTTATATTTATAAATTTACATGTACTCTGTATTTTAATGATGTGAAATGTGAAACTTGATGCCCTTCTTGCTTTGTCATCTTAATTTCTGTAGTTTGCCAAACTTGTAGTGGAAACATGCAAAGAATTTTACTGTCTAGAGATCCTGCTTTCCTATCACATTCCATCTGAGATTTCTAAATTGTCATTTGTTTTACAGTGCTGTCTCTGAAAACAATTCCACAAATCTAAAATTCCCCCCTAGATTTTAGGGCCTTAAGTTAAACCTTAAATAGCTACCAGCTTTACCAAGAGAAACGTTGATGCCCCTTGTGAAATGTGTTGAATTTAGTTCTGATTCTGTGCATAATTGGATATTGGGCAAAACCGTGGTGGAAACAGAGAACCAAAATGATTAATAGCACAAGTCCCACAGGATTTGTATAAAAATCATCAGTAAAAATCGTCAATCTTTCAAAGTATGTTAAAGTTTTAAGTACTTTAGTGTGACAGCTTTCTATGTTTGTAAGTTATTGTTTAAGACTTATTTATATTTTCAGTGCAAAGAGATCTGTATTTTCTTGGGAGGATTTTTAGATAGGAGTAATTTCTTTGAATTAGTTGAAATGATGATTTTGAGAAGCAGATTATTTATAGAGCCAACACGTTGACACACTATCAACCATTTAAAAAAAAAGACTAATAAGGTTAATTGTCATATGAACCCTCCTCTGTAGTCTGCAATCTGTAGGCTTTGATTGTTTCTCTGGGGGAATCTCTGCCCAGATGGCATTTTCCTCGAGGCCCTGACCCACAAGAGGCCTGTGGAGATGGAGAACAAGGTGCATCTCCACAGACTAATTAATTTACTATTATAGCACCTGTTCCAGAATAGATAGGGCTGGAAAGGAAAACAGTCCCTGGGCACAGTGGTAGGCTCACTGGTAAATGGATTTGAGCTGATTATATTAAGCTGATGCTTTGATCATCTAAAGGCGTTAAAATGGAAATATGTTTTTGCTGGCTGTTGGCCTCCATGTGAGTGCAGCTTGTATTATAAGCGAGCGGTAAGGAAAAAGCTGGTTTGGACTCAAGCAAAGAGCTTTTTAAAAGTGCACAGGAAAAGTGCACTCCCCCGCCTTTCAAATTCAGGAATATTAACACACAGAAGCATTTGAAGCATTTCCTTAGATATTTCACTATTTGTTCACATTCCAAGTCGTCAGTATGAAACCCTAGAAGCCCACCCATTTTCTGTCATCCATAAGGTGTCAGTACATATTCTTACCCCTGATTAAAACGTGTTTGGGGTCTTTAAGGAATTGAATTATATTTGTAGGAAATAGAAGTAGCCGCTTCAGTAAAATCTTGGCAAACGGTGCAATTGAATGTTGATCGAATGGTAACAGGCAATGGCAAATCCTTGTGTAAACATTGCTGGGTAGTAAGTGGATTTACAATGTGTTAATCTGTACTCACTTTCACTTTATTGCCATTTGGATTCCCAGAAGGATTAGCTGTAATTTTATTGGCCCTATGAGGCTATATTGCCATTTCCCTTTTCAAATCAGCTCGGTGATTTTTTTTTTTTTCCATTTTATTTATTTAACAAGCCTGGCTCCTATAAGCTGTAGGGTAAAATTAATTGACCCTTGCCATTATAAGGTTAAAAGTGTGTGTAATTAAGCTTCTGCTAAATAATACTTTCTTTAAAACAGCAGCAAAATTACAACAAGCTACATCAAAACTAACCAACATCTATAGTATGAATGCACAAGGCAAAAGTGCCTTCTCCATCAAAATTATAGAAAGATTTTTGAATGCATACTTTATTTTAAAAGCAAATATAAAAGATGATTCAAATCAGTACATTTCTCTATGTTATTATAAACATGATAACATTTTTAAGCAACCCACTGACTAAGGAGCAGTACATAAACAGGATTCTAGATTCCTGTGTGATTTCTTTTAACAGTAACATGGCATTCCAATCCCTCATGGACCACTAAAATTCAGTGCAACTTTTGGTGTGTTACTTCTTTAAGAAAAGTTGCCTCCTCAAGCAGTTGACATTGTTTGTAACAAATGGCAGAATGAAAGTGGAGAATCATAATACAATAGATTCATTTAGAATGAAGGGTAGTGTACAGTAAGATTTTCATCAAGCAAGATTAAAGCTATTTCCCGTATGGTTTAATTTTGCAATACTTTTTTGCACCTTTGAGCAACAAGGTACTGCAAGACAGAAAAATATAATAACTTCAAATAGGGATATTAAAATGCCTAATTATTATGCAAAGAAAGAATCTGTTAAGTTTGGAGACTGATTTCTGAGTTAAAAGTGCTCCCAAAGATCACTGAAATGACTACAAAATTGCTTCCTGTACCTGTTGATGTGACTAACTCTGTACAGATAGAACTCCAGCAAATGTGTGGATTTGTGAATTCATCATTTTTAACTAACCTAAAACCTCTCTAAAACCTTGTTCCATTCTTTTTTCCTTCCCTCCTTCCTTGATTTTTAAATCTTCTTTTGAAACGCATTGCATCTCCTCAGAAAAAGGGTAGTGTCTCTTTCTCCATCTGTTTCATCAGATACTCTAAAAAAAGGGGGAGGTTGATTCATACTTACTTTGTCTTTGCTGAAGAAGGCTTCCGAGCCCCATTCCACTTCAGGTTTTGGCATGTTGTTTCTGCTGTTGGCTGTTGCCTCATTTCTTCTTTTTGCTGATCAGCAGAGTCTTCTGAGCAGCTCCTCAATGAGCAAAGGAAAAGGAATGTCCCTGTCAGTGTGAAACATTTGTGCTACACTTTTGGGCTCCTAAAAATAGCAGAAGATTAAGCTGCTTTTTTAAAACCCAGAAGTAGGCTCTTAAGATCATCAGTCATCCAAAGAAACAGGGAGATTTTATCAGATACATGAAGCTTGGAACAAGCCACTTGAGAGACTGCCAGAACATTAAACCATAGAAAACTAGAAATAGGCATAAACTCCAGACTAGAGGCTTTCCTCTGTTATGATGAAAATTATTCACAGAAAACTTGAAGTTTCTCTTTGCACGAAGAGAAGGAATTTTTTAGTCTGAAGTCTGCACAGCCACAAGTATACCTAGAAGAAACAGTTTCGCAAAGCGGAAACAAACAAAATGAAGAGAATGCCCAAGGCAGAATGACTGTGAGAGACTTGGCAAATAAGGAAACATCTGGTGAATGCAAGGCATCTGTTTGTAGGCTGGGTTTTTCCAAGCCATTTATTAACTGCTACAGTTGTGAAATCGGCAGGTATTAGTTAGGTTGTTAGTATTCTTTTTTTCTTTTTTAAATTCAGCTTCTGCCATTTGATTAAAACAAGAAGTGACAGGTGACTGAGAGCAGAGCACTTGTTATGAAGATTTCCAGTGGATTGTTTTAAAGGTGCTGAAGCAAAATGTCAGTTAAATTTACTCACAACTTTCTGTGATGCTCACAGCCTTTTGTACCATTATGTACAAAGCAAGAAAGTACTTTCAAAACTATCCAATAATATTCATAAATAGCATTTTTCATCTCATATAGTGTGCAGCCTTAGTACAGAAGAAGCAATTTTTCTGAAAATGGTGAGGAGTTAGGAAACTAGGCATGTGGAAGATACTCATCTATCAGGTTTTTTTAAACAAGCCTGGATGCTGCTTGTTTTAGTTACATGTGCACTGAGCAAGAATAATGCAGAGGAGCAGCATTTGTATCCACTGCATCTCTCCAGCCAGTAGACTTAGTGCCTGGTTTGTTTGTTTATTACAGTGGGTGACTCTCAATCACCTCAGCCATAAGCAGAGATGGGAATATTTCAAAGTTCAAATTGATCAATATAAGAGTTATTCTCTGAAGAGTACAAGGCCAAACTCTTTTAATCACAATAGTTAAAATTACAGTGGTTGTTTCAAACTGATATTTGGGAGGCTGTTTGCAGCTTCCTATTAACACAAATGTACTGATTAAGAAACTGTTAAAAATGGGTTGATATTCATCCACTGTTCTATCACACACATGATTTAAAATGCACAGCACTGGCTGGCATTGTTGGTTTGTTTTTTTCCTGATTTACGTACCAGATGAGTAGTAGTATAACAATGTACTTTAACTGGTGTTACTCTGGTTTGATGTTTATTGAACAATTGCCATAATTTCTGCTGATTAAAAGCACTGCTCAAACTTTTTTTAAAAGCAGGAATTTTGTTGTTTTATTTTGTTTTATTTTTTTAAATATGAACTCAATGGTGTAGAAGGGCCAGCTTGTTTGAAGACTGGGATTCATGGTCAGAAACAGACACGGCCACCAAGCAGAGGCAAGTGTGGATTGCCAGCCCAACAACCTTAATATAAGGAAAATATCCATCTATTATCTGGTTACCACTAGAGTTCAGTTTGCTGGCTGGCAATGTGGAGTGCTACCAAGTGAATCAAAAAACTAAATTTGCCCATAACAGCTTTGGATAGCAGTGTGAAAAGCTGCGAAACCATGGGAAAGCTACTTAGAAATATATTTTTATCAATATTAGAAAGGAAGAAAGGAGCTGGACAAGCAGGGGTGTAACGTGTTTGTCTGCACCAGTGAAGGAAAACCAGCAAGACTGTGCTGAGGAGCAGGTGGATGCAGAAGTTTCACACTCCCGTTTACGCTGATGGCACAGAGAGCAAGCTGCATTATCTGGGTGTAGGTGTACACAAACGTACCACCTGTGAAATGCTACCACTAGTAAGTTCAGTTGTTAAGCAGGAGTAAATTGTTGGCATCTCTCCAGTTCTGCTTAATGAGAATTGTGTAAAAGTTTATTTCATTCCCTGAAACAGAGAGAACCAAGACAGCTGAGTTTTGTACAGTTCTATTAATCATATGGTGAGTGTCAAATATAAAATATCTTCTGAGGAGTATGAGCTATGGGAATTACATTAATCTCCTGAACTGGAACTGTAGAGGCTTAGAAAGCTTAAATCAAGGGCATCCAAATTTTGCCCAACTGAGGGCTGTGTTGGCATCTTGTCTAGAGCTTGAGGGTTGAATCTCATTGATTATTGCCGACCTCCTCTTTAACATGGAGCTGCAGCTCATGCAGATAAGCTCAAAATTGGAGAGTAAAACATTCCTGGTACCTGCACTAGAGTTTGGGGGGAGGGAGTTATATTATAACAATTATGTATACAGTGGAAAGTTCCTTTTTTTCACCCTTCAGTAGTGTTCGTGTGTACTGATTTCAGGACAAACTAGCTTGAAACGTAAAATTCAAACTGGTTTCTTTCCATTTAGTATGTCAACAACAGTAATAGTCTCTGTATACAAACATGAGGTGATCTGACCTAACCTGTGTCTGTCATTTCACTTACAGAGCACACTTCAAATTGTGAAGATTTGGTTTCTAGTGGCCAACTCTGACAATGCATAAAGTATCATATAACAAGTAACCAATAAAAATTAACAGAAAAATTTGTTTTAATTTTAGGCGTTGCATAAAGTAGGTTTCTTTTTTCCCTTCTTGGTGGCCACCTGTAGCAGTAATATCATACAAGCTCATCTTGCAATTGCAGGATACTGGTGCACGTATTGAGCTTTGCTCCACAACTTCTGTATTGAACCTGAAAGCTCACAAAGAAATGTTCATTTAAACAGAAGTGTGATTTTCTTCCTGACTCTTTCCATAAGGAAGTTTTCCTGCCATTCCACATTCACCTACTGAGGGCTGCAAAACTGTGATTTGAACAATGTCCGAAGTGTCCCATATTCAAATAAGAACAGCTGGAGTAGCAGATTCAGACATCTGTATGACAACAGGAAGAGGGTTGGGAACATCTCTCATATCATCATGTCTACCATAAATTATCAGAAAGCTTGCTAAGGTTAGGGATGAATTTCTAACTATAAAGCTTTTAGAGCTTCTGGTAATTTGTTTGGTTTCAATCACACATTTCACTTGTGGTACCTATACCAGTGCACGTCATGTCTCAGATTACACCTGTTGAACACATTAATAAATAACTTTGTTTTATTTAGAACAGTAATTTGGATTTTTCAGGGTTCTAGGAACAATTTTACTGCACGTAATTACAAAGCATGTTCTGGTCAAATACTGAAACGTGGGTATATGGGTGTTTGATGAATTCACCACTCTGTCTCTTCTTGCCTTTGTTACTGGTTATTTCCAGTGATAAACCTAAAATGTTGTATCTTTTGCATTAAATGAAAAATACACTTAAAATAAATATTACACTACGTCTTAGAATCTAAATAGATGGGGCATTCACTGATGCAATCCCACGAACAATAACTTTATTTCTGCAAGATTTTCCTCTTGCTTTTTGGTAGGTGTAAAGACAAGGAGGTGCATATCAAACAGCCACGTAAGATAAAGGGATGATTTGAACGGAGGGGTTGGGAAACGTGTTTTATTTCAAATAGAAGAAAGTAGCTTTATGTGCAGGTGGATTGCAGAAGGGTTCCCTCTTCTGAAGCCCATCTGGGAAGTTAGTTTAGCTCTATTGATGTTTAAGGCTCTTTCTTTCATCACAACCACATGCCAAGACAATAAGTAATTGAACTGCGTGTTTTGCCTTTTTAAAAAGGTGTAATCTCCTTCTGAAGTGTAGAGAGAGATGTTTTGCAGGATTTTTCTCATTTATCTCTCACCACACCATGCAGGCGGGGTTTCAAGCCTAGGCTGCAGTATCTCTTTACCATCTCTTTTTGATGAACACCTGCTTCTGATGTACAAATGTGTATCTGCTGAGATGCAAAATTAAAATAATTTTAACAGTATAAGAATAATTAGGAATCTTTTTTAAAGTTCCACCTGTTCAAAATACTGGTTTGTTTATTTCTACATTGCATAACGTAAGCACACGTTTAGCAATTATGATTGCATAGGCATTATTTTTCTGTATTTTAACCTAAAAATGAAATTATTTGTAATTACAAAGAAATCAGAAGTTAGATTCCAATTTGTGTATCCCCTGAAAGCTATTAAAAGACTAAATACTCTCTTTTTACAATGAAATGTCTATTCCATGTTTCAAAATTTAGAATGTGAAAACAGATATGAGTCTAACGTTTTTCACTTTTTTGGAGCTAGAGCCATTTCATTTATCAGATCAGCAGGCATTTCTTTCATAAATGTTCCTCATTAAAAAAGTGAATAGTGCAGAGTTTTGGAACTATTTGATAAACATAGCTATGCATGGTCTACCTTAAAAGCAGAAAAAATAACTGGAACCCTTAAATATATTAGATTTTAAATATGGATCATTCATTCATTAACCTGTAGCTTAAAATGGAAATAATTATATTTTGATATTAAATTGAATCAAAAATTCTAATAATTTGCTTCTTCTGATTTACTATATTGTTTATTAAAGAAAAATTGAACAAGCCTTAAAAATTTAAATTTTAAATTAGAAGAATATTCATATAGAAATGTAAAAATACACCCCTTAGTTCTTATTATAGACTTGTATTCCTTCATCAGTGGGAGACATTTTGAAGTCTGGTTAAAGACTGTTGTGATTTATTAGCATCAAGATGGAGGAAATATTTACAATTACAATGTCAATTCTTAAAGTCTGTTACCTGTTAATATAATAGACTTACATTTCCTAATTTCAGTGAGAACTGAATTATGTCTAAAGTAGAGAGAAGCAACAATTTTTCACTAGATAATACCCCTTTTAAAATACACCAAGTAAACAAAATACCATAAATGTAAGGAAGAGGGGAAGTCTCAAATATGTAAGTTTATTCTCATTAGTGCTGATTCTAATTCATTGAGGTTATTAGAGAGAAACATTCACAGACATGGAGAACTAGTTGTTGATTCTTAAATAAATTCTATATCTTTCATATTTTAGTGAAATTTTCTAACTCAGCTGAAAAGATTTCCCTCTAATTTCTACTCCTATCTCAACTCCTTTCCCTGCTATTGATCTCATATAACCCTTTATAGAAGGTTATTCCTTTGTTTAGCGGAACAATGGAAGAAAACTCACTCTGAACTGTAATGAACCCTATAAATAATAGTTAAGAATTTAGGGTTTGCAAGTTGCCGTTGTAGCAGCTTGCTTTCATCTGCTTCAAGCTTGCAAAACTTCAGCCATTTAAGAAATATTGCTCAACTGGTTTCTGCTCAGATCTAAAATGTTTTATGGTTTATTTGAAAGCTGAAATAAAATCTTTCTGGAGATTTTGTAGAGGAAGGAAATAGACTCAAAATAGTTTTTCACTCCATATCAAGGGAAATATGATACCAAGAATTGATTTTGACTGGGTTATAAAGGAGGGGGCTGAAGCATGGGCACAATCATCTGTAAATGGACAGTTTGGCTTAACTTGGGGAAATATTTTTTTTCTTTAAGTCTCAAAGATTAGTGTTTTCTGTATCCTAAGATTTTGGTAAGAGTTTTATTAAGTACTTTGAAAGTTAAAATAAATTTCTCCTTATGTGAGGCACTAAAGCTTTTCTTATTTTGACACATATTTTTCATCCACGTGTCCTTCAGTTTCATCACTTTTTTTTTCCCTAAAAATCTCTGGTTATGAAAAGTTATTTATGTCAAATTAATGAACCATACTTAAACTGATTGCACTCTGAATCATACCTGACACATCTGTCACTCAAGGTGCCACAGCAAGCTAAGAGTTACAGGACCAGGGTGAACATGTTCCAAGTGGCAAAGACTACCAGGAGATGTGATGTTATGGAGGCTGGGATAGGGACATTACTGATGTAAAGAAAATTTATTGTCTCCGTCTTCATACCTTGAATGTCTTCCAGTTGTTTATGTGGCACAAGAACATTGAAATAAGAAATATAGTACAGGCATAGTCCTGAAAGGAGGAGTGCCAAACTGAGAGAGATGAGTTAAAATTGAAAAAAAGCAGCAGTTTCAGTGGCACTTAGATATTTTTGAAGATTTAGCTGTTACACTGAGGTATTTGCTTAAAAAGATTTAAGTATTTTAAAAATACGTATGAATTATTTTTTTTTAAATTACTGGATTATCTTTTAAATTTGTTTTAACACAGTTTAAGAATCTCAAATTTGAAGCAAACTCTATGATATACAATCAAATATTAATATTCCACTTATATAATAATGCTAAAATAAAGAAAAATAATTGCATTTCCAGAAAGCTGGAAAATAGGTTATTTGTCCAGCTCATGATACAGAGTAGATGAAAATTACTGAACTGATGAAAAAAAATTTGGATACAATTGTTATGTTCTATGGAAACATGCAGAAAAGCAAGTTTGTTTTTTTTTTTAATATGTCTGTATTCCTTGGTTCTTGCTATTCTACATGTTTTAAGCTTTCATTTTAAAATGAATTTCTGAGGTTTTGCCTATTGCAGTGATACAGATGTCACAGTGCAGACAGACACCCTGTCATGTTGAATTTAGTCTTGCGGAAAGGTGTCTCCAGACAAACAATAACAGCAGCAAAAGTGGGACTGCCATGTTCCTACATCACGTCCTCTACAATGAGCACTTCACAGTCTACTTGCAACCATTTACAGTCAAACCTAATTAAACACAAGCACGTTTTTCTTTCTGCTAAAAGCAAACAACCCATGTATAATGGTTATATTGTTAACTTTAATAAAAAGCTACAAACTGTGAAGGATGAGATTCTAACAGCAAGGTTAAGTCAGTGATGTATGTACACAGAGTTTTGGATTCAGTGTGTTGTTTAACAGTTCAGTTAGAAAATAGGAAAACAGTGTTTGCTTTCTAGGGGTTTTTTTTGCACTTTTCTCCATCTTTTTCCTGTTTCTATACTGACGTGATGCAATGAATCATATATTCTTTCCTTAGAAATCCAACTTATTGATTAATACTGAGTATATGCGTGTACTTAACATGTGAGAGTATAAAGAATTTAGTGGGAAGAAATTGAACATTGAAACATATTGAAATACTGATTTTGGTTATTTTGAACATAAGAAAAGTTTCAGAAAACTTGGAAGTAATGCGTAACTTCAAAGAACAATTTGGGAGGGGATAGGAGGACGGTCTTAAACACTCGCAGTTTAAAAATTTGTATGGTAAAGGCAAGATATAAACATGAAGCAAACTTGATCATTAATACTGAGGAGACTTTGATTTGGTGCTTATCAATCATAGCCATATATTTGTTACTTGTGTGAGGCTGCATGAAATAAATACTTGGATGAAGACAATGTTTTAATTGAGTGTAAGTCTTGCTCATCAGGGTTAAAATGCCAAGTGAATATCGGCCTGGTTGTTTTTGAGGTCTTCCCTTTTCTAACATGTTCTGTACTTTCTCCCACTTAGTTCTGATCATTAAATAGCAACATTTATTCTACTGGATGCTCAGTCTAGGATGGATTTTGCTTTCTCCTGATTTTTTCCAGATTGCTGAAAATCAGCTCGTATATTGATGCATGGAGAGATGCCAATTCAGGGTTATTTTAGGTGTAGGAGTATCTCTCTTTGCTATGGTTCTATGTGAAGAAATTTCACACAATACTTTTCTCATTAAAGATTTATGAAAATCATTCAAATAAGGGAGTATTTACATCTAACTGAAACATTTCTTTTCTTCTAGACCACTTTCAGTTTGGAACATGGGTTGACTAGTGAAAGCAATTTTCTATTTAAATGAGCCTTTATATGTATTTTGCTGTACACAATATCCCCTTTAATTTTTTACATGAAGGCCATAGAAATTCACTTTTTTTTAACCTTTCTAAATCTTTGAATAGCATCGCCATCCTGTTTTGTTTCTAATTCAGTCATATAGTAGAATATGCCAGCCCCCAATCACGTTATTCCAAACGTACAAGTTAGTGATTCCTGTAAACAGCAAAATGACTGCCTATATTTCTGTCTTCCTTTTCTCTAATCCTTCCATCCTGATTGTCTTGTCATCAGACATACCTATAAAATAGACGCTAATTTACCAGACCAGGTAATTAAGGTAATCTTCACTTTCTCTAACCCATGTGAAAATGCAAGGCCCAGCTTCACTAACACATTGTGTTAGGCTGTAGTCTCTCTAAAGAGATGGTTTTGGGACAGTTTTAAGAAGTGTCAGGGTGATCAGAAAGCTCACAATGGCTACTAAAAGCTAAAACTTCATTATCAGAAACCTGAAACCTGTTACAAGAATTATTAGTATTTTTATTATATTGGTGTCTGAAGCTCTAGCTATTAGTCCAGACCCTTTTTATTATAACGTACAAATACAGAAGAAAAAGATAGACCCTGACCTGAAGAACTTATAGTCAAAGTAGAATCATGAACAGACGGAGAATGGGGGTGTCAAAAGTCTTTCATTAGAGTGATTGAGAAAAATGATGCATTTGGGGAGGTGTCAAAGGGGAGGCATTAAGAGATATTAGAGATACCAGTTGGAGTTAGAAGAATGGTTTAAAGTAGGGAGAAAAAGGCAACCTTGAACTTATTTCTGAGAAAAGCTTTTATAGTAAACCTTTGAGTACTGTGAAATTCAGTGGACACCAAGTCTATGCAGTTGAACTAAGGACACTGTTCTTTCAAAGGAGTCATCTGCTCATTATTCTTTGCAGAGTTGTTTTTGAGAAGAACAAGCTTTCAGAGTAGATAAAAATTTTCTTTTTTTTGACTAACATAACAAAATATGAATATATATATATATGAAAGATCTCTATGCTTTCAGCTAGCTCAGATATTCTGTTTCAAGTTTTCTATTTGCTAGAGGTACCTTGTGCAAATGGTGGGGAATCCTGCTTTGGATTTTTAGTTTTTTATATTGATTCATGGAACACTCTCGTAGTGCATCATTTATAACCCTGTGGGTTTCAGTGCTTTTGATGATACTGAAGAGACGTTCAGGTGAAAAGGGATAGATTCTGTCAGTGGGTGATTGCAAGGAGCCTAGTTGCTTTTTTGAGTTATAAAATTCACATCCATCAAGAAAACACATAAATCCTAAAAGGAAATCTACTTGTTCATAAACCTTTAGGAAACTGTTATATTGTCAATTATCACATATTATCAAAGATGATCATACTGTCAGCCGTCTCACAGCTTTGGTAATTGTCAGTGGCTTAATGCCAGAGTACTTCAGACGTCTGTGTCTGTCATGTGGGAGGTTGGAGATACCTCCAGGAGGCTCGCCTGAACTTTTGTCTGCTCTTCCTGATTCTTTCAATATTTTCTTGCTGGTTCCCCGCCTTTACTTCAACTGGACCTCTTATGCTGTTGATTTCTTAAGGTGGACAAGGCTAACAAGGGAAATAATAGGGGAAAAAATTCCTGAAAATAAAATAGAATATTTTATTTGTTGTCTCTTGTTGGTGATCAGAACCTAAGTTAACCAAATATTTTTCCCAAATGCTTTTTATAGGTCTTGGTTTTTATATATACCTTTGTAAATTTGTATTTAATTGAGGTTTTGCTTCTTTACCCGCTTCTAAGAGAAAATAAAGATAAGGAATATCAAAACTTAGTTATATATTTTCTTTTACCATTTTGCTGCTCAGTGGAACTTTGGCTGTCTTCCACATAGAATCTTTTCTCTGGGGGCTGAAAGAAGAGGTTGCAATTGGTTTCCCCTGTCTGGGTTCAAGCAACCTTGTTTTATGGGTCACAGATTTGTTAATCTCAGTGTGACAGGTCAAAAGGAACAAAGAGTGGGTGTTCAGCCTGGGATTTCAGCAGGCTACCTGTTTTAAATTTAAAAAAAACATTAAGTACTCTAGTGAACTTTATTTCTGCATCTGTTTAAAAAAGCCATGTAGAAAAAGTGGGAAAAGTACAGATGACTTTGCAGGTTATAAATGGTGACAATACTTGGTTGACTTCCCCCTGAGCTGCCCAAAGAGAACATCGACTCTCACCAAAATGAAATATACTGCAGAAAATATCAACTTTCTAGAAAATTTGTTAAAAACCAGTCAGTTATTTTCTTCTTTCAGTTTTTCAACTGAAATCACCTATTTTTTTTTTTCTGGAAGCACGAGGAAAATAATTGTCCAGTCCTGTCAACACTTGTATGTTCTTTAATAGTGGGAAAAGATGGGCTGCAGTGAGAGGCAGAATAGGACAGTGGTTCATGCTGTGAAGGACAATTAGGGAGGAACCTGTGCCAGATGCATAATCAGTTACTGAGTGAGGTGAAAGGCCAGGAGAAGATCTCCAGCAGAGAGGCCACCAGTGGTATGAGGGAGTCCAAAAGAAGTCCTCTTTGCATAGAGATAATCTGTCAGAAATCCATCACAGATGAAGATACGCCAAAGAAGTGGCCTTTGGTAAAAGGAAAGAGGAAATGGAGGTGCAGAAGAACACCATATATTATCCCCTTCCTGCACTGGAATGAAGAGGGGTATTCCCAGCACCTGGCAGCTCCAGACAACCAAGTCTGGAGTCTTTGGTTTTGTAAGTCAGGAGAAACAGAGAGTAGGGTCTCTGCCTGCAAATGCACAGAGAATAGAAGGTGGTGTGACAGATTGTTACTGATTTGATTCCACTGAATACCATCTTGTTCTGTAACCAAACCATCTGTTACTTGGGCAACGATGATGAAAGACCTTCTTGACTTAAGACTGAGTACTGACTAAATAAAATTTGGTGAGCTGGCTCTGTATTAGCAGAAAAAATATAATAAAGCAGAGAATTAACTTGCTTAGTTTGATCTTTTTTCTGATACAGTCACTGCAGTTTGTATTAAGTCTTAGCATGATCAAAAAGCATTTTATAACTGAGGCTGTACAAAAATTTTCCTACTATGAAATTTGCTTGAATGAACAAGATTATTCAGTATGTGAGTTCCTATCTGTAATATACTGACAGGTATCTTTATTACTGGAACAGGCTGAATGTTTTCTACAAGTTAAAAGTATGAAAACTACCCAGATTTCTGGTAAATACTGTCAGGAAATAATTGCACATCACATTGTGTGGTACAGTAGTTAAACACTTCTGTTTGCTGCGATCATATTCAAAGTGATTTGAAAGATTAAATCTAATTTTTAAAACCTTCTAGAAATGTGTGGATGCAAGCACTCCCACTTTGAGACTGCAGGATGATATGTGATCTATTTATCCAGTTCCATTTTTTCCAAGTGCCCGGTAAAATTTTGAATTCTTCTTATTCTGATTATTTGAACATGTATAAGACAAAACACCCCAACCGTATGATGTTTAACTTTCTTTCAAACCTCTATTGCCTGAAAATAGTGGGTCAAATTACAGAAACTATGTTTAAACATCTCTAATGCTGAAATGCAGACTTGGGACTACTTGAATTGTCATTAGGATTCCTCCGGGCTCTTTACACATTACACATCTTGGGTAGAGCACATGGTCTACTTGTAAGTGAACTTTCTGGAATCCCAGAATAATCTGGGCTACTATACTACTGTTCTTGGAACAGTGCATCTTCTGGGTGCTGCTGAGACTTAAATATTAACAATAATGATATTTTGCAGCCTGAGTAGCTTGAGCTCATCTTGAAGTGTAAGCTGAAACAAGGTCAGAAAGATCCATAGACACAGTAGGATATGGCAGATTTTGGTCACAGTATTGTGGGAAACGATTCCAGTTTAAACAAAACAAAGCAAAACAAATCCTCTAAAGCTAGAGAAATAATCATTAACTCCTTTGTGATACAGGATTTCTTTGGTTCAGAAGATATCTTTTTCTATTTTCCCCGCCTTAGGGTTTCAAGAGGGCACAAATACACATGGTACTTGCTCTGCCACCTTAAACTTTGACTGAGGGAGGCAAGGGAAATGCTTAGAGCAGAGTCATGGGGAGGGCAAGGTTTTAAATAAAAATTGCATTGCAACACAATGCAGCTCTTCAGGAGTATGTATCCTGTACAATACAATCCCTGTCCCTGAAATCTTCAAGGTGACCTCCCACTTGTGTTGGAAAAAAGTCTTTGGGAGGGACCACCCGGATAGGAACTGGAGCTCTAAGTGTTGCCTTGTAGGTCTAGTAGAGTTCAGGAATGTCCCTGTTTAAATTGCTTTGTATTTTTTGTTTTAATTGTTCTCTCAGCTCTGAATGAAAAAATGAACAATAATAGAGCTGTGTGAGATTGAAATATATGAATCCATAATAATTTCCCTCGGCTTTCAGGAAAGCTAAAGAGTAAATATCAAACCGCTCAGAATTAGCGGTCTCTAAGTCTTCTGTCTCTTCTGACCCTTTTTAATTCTAGTCATACATTGTAGGTGCCACATTGCTACAAAGCAGCATTTAAACTGATCTGAGAGCTATTGTGGTGTTTTTGGGTCATCAACTCAAGAGAGCTACTTTTAGGCCAGCAATTGTTCATTCTCCCTTTCTGTCTCCTAATTTGCTTTCATTTTTGCACTTATTTTGGTGTCTTTTGTACAGTAAGTTTGTTCAAGGTTTATAACTAGTTATCTTCTTTTTTGTTCTCATTATTTCAAACAATTAAAAATTAAGAATACAACACTAAACAAAAATAAACCAATTCTGTTGTGAAAGTAACCCAGGAAAACTTCTTTTGCCTGTTCAGGTTATAATAGAAATTATCATTTTAATCCCATTAATGATAAATCTATTATAGTGCTTTATGGTAATTTTTGCATGCATAAGTTAAAAACAACAGTGAACAAATTAAATTTAAACATTTTCTGCAGTCGCACTAAAGACAGACTTCCTGTTACAGTTTATGGCATTTTCTGAGCAAACAGACTAATGTGCCTGTTGAAATCTAAACTCTCTTCTGAAAATGTGTTAGCATTGGCATCTCCTCAGTTTAAATACTGTGCTTTCTTCTCTACTGTCTGCATTTCAAGAAAGTCAGATTCTCTTCCGCCCTGCCTTCAATGCAGTCTCTTTAATTTTTTTCCAATAATATTGCAGTACTCAGTACTCATTTTAAAGATAGATAGATTTTTTTTTTTCTCATAAAGAACAACATTGTGGGGTAAAAAAACCCGCTGGATGTGATTTCAAAAAATGTCAAAATATGTCAAACGCAGAAACCACTCAAGGGTTTCATTAACTGAAGCTTTGGTGATAAGTGTCATCTTGTCAGAGACCCACCCATCTCTCCCAATACATTACCAAATGTACTAATTTCCTTGCTGAGCTTGATGTTTATTGTATAGCTGAAATTGAAAATGGTCGGTAATGGAGTGAGCTTCAATCCAAGACCAATTCTGAATCTAAATTACTTGCTTCATTCAATAGCATTGACAGAGGAGAGCTTTGTGCACCTTGTACCTAATCAACCCTTACTGTGACCCTAAATTCAGCAGTCTTCAGAGATTAATAATAAAATCCTCAGTTCAAACAAGTATTTGCCCTGAACAAGTTGCCCATTTCTTATGCGGAAAATGAAAGAATGTGACATTTTTTAAAGCTCTGTATGTTGTGGACCATCACTAATTTTTGATCTTTGGCCTAAGGAGGCAAATTTATGAATAGAAATACCATTTAGACCTGGAGTATGTGTTCTTAAAGAAAACATCTTTTTTGAAGGAATGATTTTAATTTTATTCTGTTGTAAAATAGAAATTAAATAACATCTATTTACACGTGTGAAATAAGTGCCAGAAGGTATTTTTGGCCAAACCCAAGTATACTTCTGAAGACAAATAATTAAAACTAATACACTAAGAAAAGTATATGTAACTTCATTTTAATTGTTTTATAGTTTATAAATCCTTTTTAAACAATTGATTTACCCAGAATCAGAAGTTTTCACTGGGTTACAAAAGCATGAGGGCTGTTGTATCTTGGACTTTGCTTTATCTATCCCACAGATGGTACGGGTCATTGTAGAGAGTACTTGGTTGCTAATTTGGAATCTGAATTGAAGTATTTTGAGACAAAAGGGGACAGTTGGCTCCACTGGAATAACAGGAAAAAGTCCTGACTGGAAAAGGAAAACGGTGATCCAAACTGATGGGGCATAATGAAATTTCCTTTTGTTTAGCAACATCCAATTTCAGTGCAGGAGACCATAACATGGTCTTTAGGAGTCGGAAAATGCAAGCTGCAGGCAGCCTAGGAAGCAAAGTTTTCTGCCTGCTCTTGGTGAAATTCCAGAGTATGAGGAGAGGAAGAGCCAGGTGATGTTGCAGTGGAGTTACCACGCTGCTTTCCTTCAGTAGAGGGCAGGAGCGAGGTGTGTGACACAGCCATTGGTATTTGGCTGCTGGCTCGGTAGAGGAAGAGTGGGAGTTTTAACTGCTCCAGATGTAGCTATATGCTTGCAGTAGCTGGTGGATTTGCCAGTGAAATTCTATAGAACGACATGGTTCAGTTTGCCTTTTGCTGAATCCTTTATTTTTCCCAGCAAGTGTTTTGGTGTTTCCCAGCCATGGGTTTGTTGGCGGCCCTTGGCCACGATGTCCGTCCTGCAGCCACAGGCCCTGCCCATCTCCTTGGAGTGGTGGGTTGGAGTGGAGCAGCTGAGTTATGACCCACAGTCACAACTGCTTTGGAGATCAGAGAGAGCTACTTGAAATGAGATCATGTGTCACGAACCCAGTGAACAATATTAAATGGATTAATAAATACAATAATAAAAACCAAGAATAATATATTGTAGCTGAAGCTAGTTAGCGTGCTTGGGATGTGCTAAAATTCTTTCACTCTGCAGCTGATGAGAGAGAATTCTGTAAATGTTTTGGATAAGCAAATGTGTGTGTATACAGAAATTCCTCTAATAATCTGGAGTAATTTCTGAGAAAGCATCAGCTCTTGCATCATTTCTGCTCAGACTTATGTGCATAACTAATGAGGTTATTGATTTAGGACACTAAACTGCACTTTATCCTGGATGTTTATTGGCTGAAAAAAGGGGATGTGTAATTATTATTCTCTCCTACAAACTGATTCTAATAAAAAACCACTTTCTTTCTATACTTGGAGTGCTTTATGTTGAGTATTTAGTGAATTTATTTTTGAAGAAATTGTAACTAATCTACGTTGTCTTGTCATGCACTGGAATCCCCTGACCTCTCAGCTTTTTTTTTTTCCTCCAGGATTATTGTTGCCTCTTTCATTTCCTTCATTCCTAGTGCTCTTTTGAGTATAAGAATCTATAAGCTGGTGACACAGCTGAACTCATCTTGTAATAAACCTCCCATGTATTTTATCCATATTTTAATCAAATATTACTTCTTCTTTAATATCTTAACATTTTACTGACCGTAACTCGAGTACGACTATTGCTTGCTTGCTTAGTAACAAATGACTTTGTCTGACAAACACTTTAAGTGCTCTCTTGGCCTGTGATTGGTGGAAAGGCAGTTGGCTGTGGGCTTTTTTCTCTTATCTAAGGCAGATATGGTTTGAGGCTTAATTCAGCATCTATTGAGTGCTTTGAGAATTTGTAACTCCAGCTGATCTGTGTATGTGTGTTTGGACACAGGTGCTGGGGTTTTGTTCATCTCAGCAGTAGCTATAGGGTAAGCTCATAGTGCCAAAGTCAGCTCCTGTGGGAAACACGAATGTGGGTATGGACATAAATGTACATCCTGTTCTTCTGTGGTACTTGGCTGAACTGAGATTCATTTTCTTGTGAGCAGCTCCTTTGTGCTTATTCCTTGCATTGCCATCTTTCACTCGCGGGACAATTTCTTTGAAGGTCTTCCCAGAAGTAAACTTTTCCCTCTATTTCAGTTTGTTTTGGAGAAAGTCATTGGTGTTTTCATCAGGTTGCAATGAGAGCACCTTTGAACTGGGTCCTAAATGTAATTTCCAATGTTACTGCATCCATTTAGCCTTTTGGATTTTCCCAGCTATTTGATTTCAATCACTCATGAAGTTTGCAGGAGATGTATCTTATGAAAGCAGGATCTCTGATGGCTGCTGGACACGTCCATGTGAAGTCTGAGCCATGTAGAATTCATTTGAAGCATTTTTCTCACAGGTGAAGGGCTTCACAGCTGGGTGTTCCCAAAATATTCTGCAGTAAAGGAAAAATAGTTGCAAGATCTTTTGGGAGTAATCTTCAGGACTATTGAACTGTATACCAGTTTGACTGGTGACAGTTGATTTTCCAGCTGTGATACATTAGCAAATAACCCAAAGACTGATGAAGAGAGAGCAGAAGATTTTGAATTATCTTTTGGGTACCAGGATTAATTTCTTTTCTGTGGGTACTAGTCAGAGCTTCCAGTCTTTCTACTCTGAGAGTGGTCTGGCGCTAGGATTTTTGTTAGCTGTATTCCTTGTCTTTGGAGCAGTTTGAAAAACTATGACTTGGTTCTATTGATTCTCACCCCAGTGTAATTATGGATCCTCTCATGGCCCCGTGTAGCCAAAGTATTGGTGCTTATTGAGCTGACATGTGGCCAAGGAATGATCCGTTCTTGCTCTGCTTTGGGAGTGCAGTTACTATGCACACTCCTCACCAGCTTAGTACTGCTTTTTCAACAGTTGGCTGCCTCCTTACATGAATCTTAACACTTGCACTTCATGGTTTCAGTGTTGGAAGCTTTCCAGCAATAGTCCATGTGTGTTTGATCCTGGTCAGACAAGTCTACTCTATCACAGGAACCAAGGAATTTTGTAGGTGAGTGTACTGAATGCTTTTCTCTCTTGAAGAATTTTTCCCATTTTTGTGGCTTTTTTGCTAGACCTGAAGAATGGAATATTTTTCTTCTGAAATTAATTTTCATCTCTTTCAGTCTTTCATTAAAAGATGCTGCTTTTTTCCATGTTTTTGCTGAGTTTTATTGAACCCAGATGTGATCTTTGGTTCCTGGTGGAGATCTGTTCTTCTGTGGCAACTCAGGTTTTTCGAGGATTAGAATTTTGCCAGGAGGATGGGTCAGGCCCTTAAGGATAATTCTCTTTATGCAGGTATTTTCCTAATAGACCCAGCCTTACCCAGGTCTCTGTATTTTGTGTAAGACACTTGTAGGATGAACAAGCCACATACAATACAAAACCTTCCATTGAAGTGTTCTATATGTCATTTTACAGGCTGTAAGAGGTGGCAGTAATAGAACTAATTTTCATGCTGTCTAACCAGCAAACCACTACAGATTTTGCTATCCAATAATTGATTGTGCAATCAATTATTCATCTGAGCTGAAGATATAGCTGGCTAATAGATGTTGAAGTCAATTTTCCAGCATTAAGCTGATAACAAAAATTGTTATCAGTTAGCATACAAGCACTGAGCTAGGTACATCAAACTCACAACAAATTTAAAGAGACTGAAAAACTTGCAAGATTTACTGATGTTTCTTTTCCCTGAGTGTTATGTGATTATGGAAAGTTAAAAAGGTATATTTGTGTTAGTAACTCCTAGATTCTTTAATTATTTACCCTTAATTCTTAGCCTCATGGGCTGGAGGATTTATCATTTGGGCATTTTAGCTGCACATCTCCTGTGTGACATGAGGATTTCAAGATGTGGGCAATGCTACTGCAATGGTGGGCAGGTGTGATGGGACTACATAAAGGCTTTAAGGAAACCTGAAATTTAGAAAAAAAATCCTTATTTGATAAACCTTGTTTTGGCTTATCTCTTGCTTTTTTTTTTTTTTTTTTTCAAAGTGAACCGGTTTTATTCTTGTAACTTTTATATATATTTCAGTTTTTAGCTATTATTTCTTATCCCATGCTATTATACCAAAAAGTGAGGTAGAAGAGAATGAACGCACAAGAAGCATACCTCTTTAAAGTTCTGAGTTTAGCTGGAAGGTCTATGTGCTGCTCCCTATTCTCTGCAACAAGCAGTGAGTCATCCTGAGAGTTTCTGGCTACTGATAAAACCCAGTGGTTATCAGTGGTTAACCCAGCTTATCAGTTTCAGTAAATGGTTCACTTCCAACCTTAAATCTCCCTGCTTATGGATTTGTGTTCAGTCTTGACACATGCAAAACAATGAAGCTGTTGGAAGAGGATAAGGGCAGAGGTAAAAACGACCGAATCAGAGCAGAATTTCAGCTATACTTGCAAACTGCAGAGGGGTGCTAGGAGGGTTAAAAGTCCAGAAAGACCTGGAAAGAAGCTGTTTTTATTACAGAAATGCTGATGTCTAAACGGTGGTTGGAGCTCAATCATGCTACCCCTGGTATAAACAGAGAAGAGAGGTCCCCACTCCCAAAGAATTTATACTGTCAATAGGCACTCAGATAAGAGAAAGAGAACAGAGGAGGGGATTTGTCAAAATCACTCTGGAGGTCAGTGGCAAAGTTGGGATAAAACTGGGAATCACGATACAAAGTTTATTCTGTAATCAATATTGGTTTTCTTAACTGATCAGGTGAATATAATAAATTTAATCAGCTCTGCACCTTGACATGTTAGGGCTCCCTATGAGCATTATCAAGAACACCAGATAGATAATGCTGGCAATGCTGAAGTGCTGTTGCCTAAAGTTAAAAGTGCTTCTTAAGGAGATGACTGCTCAATTCCCTCAAACTTAGTCAGCTTTCCCTGCTTCTCATTTTCAGATGAATTGAAAATATTTTTATTAGATTCTAGGAGGTTCTTTTGGATCTTACCCTAAAGTAAATTGAGACAAAGTTATTACTCACTCTGTTACTGGAGGTAATATTATTTACTCTTCCAGGCAGGAAGACACAAAGACGGATTTAACCTTGTGCCTTGGATTTTTCTTGCTTTTTTTCCCTCTCTGTTGGACCCCTAGTAGTGATTGAACACATTTATTTCTGAGGCTTAAAATGAAAATTTCCTGAATAAATAGAAACAGCAGCAGCTACATTTTGTGGCATTTATGGATATTTACAGCTGTTTGGTTAATAGTAGTGTTTACAGGTACTGTCAGATACTTTTCTTATTAGAAAACCTGAATACTTTAACCAAATACCACAAAATAAAAGTAACTTGAAATATGTTCTTGGGGGAGTTTGTGTATGGAGTCTTCTCGCAGTTCAGTGGGGAATGATGCAGGCAGAGTAATGCATTTAAGAGTCTGGATTGTAAAGTTCTATTAATGTGGTTGTTAATCTGTCACTGAAAATAATTTGCAAAATGTGAGGGGTATTGGATGGTTTTGTCGTTATATCTGCCCTTGGTACGTTAAAGTGTTAAATCCTCATCAGACGTGAATTGACATTGCTCTATTAACATTAAAATAACAATAATGACTTACCACGGATCAGCATTTAGATTCTATTTAAGCTTTTTTAGGATTTTAGATTTTATGTTTTAGGTACCATCACACAGCAGATGCAAAACTAAAGGTGTTGTTAAAGTGAGTCAAAGGTACATATCTTTACACCCCAGTGGGGAAATCCTCACATTAGCTTTTTCATGGATTCTCCTTTGAATTTAGCTGATTATAGCAAAGAATGATGAAGCAGTCTTAACTCTTTTGGGTGGATATTGTGGCCAAGCAGATCTATCTAAGCCACGTGCTCATCACTGTCCTTTCCAAAGAGCAGTGCATACACAACAAGATATATTTGTGTGTGTGAATACAGAATATTCATTTTAGTTGTCTTTATCTGGTACAAAAATCTGCTAGACTACATGCATGGATTTGTAGAAATCATCAAGATGACCATAAAGGCTAGGGAATAAATATGGGAATATTGGAAATCATGAACTGAACTTATCCCTAGCAAAGAATTAGAAGATAATGAAAAAGTGGATGTGTTGAAGTCTCCAAAGGGAAATCCTTCACCCAGAATCACAAGGGTAACCAATGAGTGAGGAAACAAGACAAATGAAAGAGAAAATGGATCCTGGAGTAAACCGCTGGAAAAAACTGGAGTCCCTGAAAAGGAATTCTTCATTGATCTATCTTATCTTTGGGCTGTAAAATTTGCCTTGTGTCCCCTAGGTTCTCTCTGTAACAAAATTACAAAAATAATCTTAGTTTGTCATCATTGTGCATGGGAACAGTATTAAGACATGATAAAAAATGAAGTGAAATCTTGAAATGAAAATTATTTCTCTTGCGCTTTACCGCAATGTGCAAAAGCCAGGTTAAAAGCCATTTTGTCCCAGTCCACATGAAATCCAATTGCTACTAGGATTCCCTTTCAATGCCACTAATTGTCATACCAGCCTCTTCTCTAGACAGAGGTTATCTGTCTGAAGAGTGGGCAGACACAGGCATGTGAACCCCGTAAAGGCTGCTGTTGGAGGGAGCTGTCAAACAGCTGGGATAAAGATGATATCACGGCACAGAGATGTGGCCTTGCAGCATCCTGGGCTTTGGCGCAGGCTGTCTCCTCTTCCATTTGGTGTTCTGGGATCAACAGCATTTCTGAATCTCTTCCAAAGCATTTTTCTGGTGCATCCAACAGAACAATCTCTGAGAGCATTTCAGAGAATTTATCTAATTTTATCGCCTCCTGAGTTTTACTACAGTTGTGTCAAAGGAAGTGCCTCTTCATAGTGGCATGTTATGCTGTAAAATCTGCATGTGAAAAGTGCGGTTTGTCCTTAGATGTTAATTACCAAATGTCAGAGGGAAAGTGCTGCAAATCAAACAGCATAAGGGAGGTGAGTCAGATCCTTCATACGTAGGGAGTATCCTGGAGCTCTACTGACAAGAATTTATCTTTATTCCAGCAGATGTTATTAGAGGAAACCTAAAATATTATAGTCAAAAGAGAGAAGATTGGCTTCTGGTGTTTCATGACCTTATTTAGTCTCACTGAGATTTGATAATTTAATGCACTTGTCGTATTAGGACCTCTTCTTTAGCCAGAGTGAGATCCAAACCTCCTGCATCCAGGGATGTTGATGGGAAATAAGGTTCATTCCCTGAATTTGGTTTTAAGTGTGCTCCTGTGGAAAGGACTGGTAGAGGAGGATATACTATCAATGGGAGGATGTGTGAGACTTGGCTGACCAGGGATATGCTGATTGTACTCTCCCAACCTGACTGTCTGTTGCTGGCCCAGGAAAAACATCAGATCTTCATCCAGCCCCTTTACTTAATTTATCTGATAAAATAAATCAAAAAACTTGTTAATTCAGGGGGAATTGAATGTGTCAGGATAAATTCTGGCAATCTATGCTTGATGAATTCCCAAAAGCCAAATGGTAAATGTTTCTTTAAGTCTATAACTGACTTTATATAAATCAGTGTTCTGACTGTGATTTTCAGACTTCATTCATATTAAACAAAGTAAATTTTCATGGGAATTTCAAGTGTTGTAAAATCATACAAAATTAAGTAAATAAGATCAGAATTTTGAAAGTTAATTTTCTTATGTGTTTTGCAAATAATTAGACAACAGTGAAGTTGCTTGGACTAAAAAAAGAAGTGTAAATTAATGTTTCTCTTCTGTTGCTGCACCAAATCATATTTCACAGGGCAAAGGTGACTTACATGGTGTGATCTAGGCTTGTTCTTATTGAATTTTCTCCAAGATTTGAACACTGCTCTCACATTGACAAAACATTAGCATGTGGTACCTCATTCAGCTGCTCAATTTGGCAAACCAGAACTCTGCTTGCTCATTCAATAATGTGCCATTGTCAGTTTGCTTAGATGAGAAACTGTCACAGAATGCTTTCACACTGTTTCATAAGTAGGACTGCTTAGAAGCCGTTCAAAGAAGGAATAATATTACTTACCTATAACTGTTTTTTTTCCAGAATGATTCTACATGTTCATACTCCCTATCAATCTTCCTTTCTTCAAATTCTGAATTTCATTCTTGTACCTGGGCAGGCAGCATCATTTAAATTGATGAGTATCACATCCCCTATATGTTCGTCCATTCAAAGTACCCAGGGAGGAAGAGAAGGGCAGAATTCCAAGGCATTGATGCTGCTGTGGGAAGAAGCCAATGTCAGAGAACCAACTGGCACAGATCCCACAAATGCTATTCTGAAGAGTGATGAATCTTAATTTGATTCTGCAAAAATGGGGCCTGTTAACTTCTAGACTGTGTTTTATGTAAACTTTTACTATTTTTAGGCTGTACTTTGGTTTAGCATGTTTTGGCCTGGTGAAGTTCTGGACTATTAGGGACTCAGGTTCTGTGGCACTGTGTGGAATAAAGTGTGTTTGTTCAAACTTGATTATTATGTTCTGAGCAAATTTATATTGGAGATTGATAGGTAGTTGCTTGGTTTTTAGAAGTAGTATTTCATAGCAGTGCAAAGTTGCACAGCAACAAAAGGACTGTATAAAGAATATATTAAAATGCACAATGCATTTAACATGAACATGATAACCTTATTGTTACTGGAGCTACTGATTAATTCGCACATCAGGGAAATATTGATATACAGCTGCCTGTTCATTTTGCTTAGCTATCGTTATACCATTTATCAGCCTCCGTGCTGAAAGCCACACAAGGAATTTGGCAAGGGGAGTGAAGAACCTCTAAAGCCTGCATTAACAATGTAGCAAATTAAAAACTGTGGGACCTGTGTCATTTCTGTACCCTAGTTTAGACAGTTCCATCTGCAGTATATCAGAATGTCATGTTACCCTATAAAGGCAATTAGCAAAAACAGAAAATCTGAGTAATAATGTAAGTCCATAAAATGCAAGTGCCTGAAGACCCACCATGGTGCTACTCCAGTCTTACAACCACTGCATGCCAGTCCATTGTCTTAAAACAACTTTGACTTGCATTTATTTAATGGTTCAGAAGGGCTCCAATCTATCCCAGGGGATATCTATCCTTGGGGGGATGTTGTGGACATGCTTCTTTTTATCAACTCACTTTACACAGCTAAGTGGTAAGAGGAAGAATGGATAGTGTTAATTTAATTCCAGAAGCCTTATACTGAGGAGATTATAGTTATAACCAACCTTGCCCTTCTGGGAAGAGGTGTCTCAGTATAAAGCCCCAGTGGGTCAGGTGTGTTTCGCAGAGTGCTCGTGTGCAATGCTCGATACAGGTAACACAGCATGTCCTAATGCTCATAGCCACCCTCAACAGTGCGTTGTGCTCCCAGTGAGTGTGATGAACACACTTCTTGCTGGTTTTGAACTCTTTGCTTTTAGTTTAATGTACAGTTGTAAAATCAAGACATTAATAAAAGACTTAAGTACTGAATCTTTTAATTTTCATGACATGGTAATAAAATTTTTGGAGTAACTGGTCAAGCTTTAGTTTGTAAAACTCTTGTCACTAGACCTTGAGCATGTGCAAACTACTACAGTTCCTTTGACTTTAGTGGAGCTAAGCTAATGTGCCTCAGCTATCAATGAGCTACTATTATTCAAGTGAGTAAATACATTTTTCCGTGTTTAAAATTTATAGAATCTCTTAAAAAAAATTCTGGTTAAATGTTCCAAACTACACCAAATACCACTGTATGAATGAGAAAGTTTCCTGTTTACTTCTATGTATTGTTTAGATAACATTGTCTCTACTGGGGAGAAATAAAAAAAAAAATGAAAATAAAACCCCAACAATTGTGGTGAATGTAGCATGCATACAGGATATGCATATTTTTAAGTACTGCTTTTGTAAACATTGCTGGTTGGGAATTAATTTTATGCTGCTTAGTGCTAGTCCACACTGTTTCAGTTCTAACTTACAAATTGAATGAGATTTTTATGAAAAAAATGAAGGAGGCTTTGCCTAGTTCACATCTTGGAGGTTACAGTATATAAACAGATATATTTTCTTTTAGTCTAACCTTGTCTGGAAGATATAGGAAAACTAATTTGCCTTATTTACATATGGCACAATCTATCCAGTATTCAAGGGTTTGTCAGAAACAGGAACATTGTGCATTTCCATGGTAACAGATGGCATGCTGACAGTATCTGGCTCGTTGCAGCTTCGTCTAGGCAGGCCAGCAATTAATCAGCCATCTACATGCACAAAATTCTTTGTGAGTGAATGGCACTGCTCCTCTGTAGTGCTGCCTGTGCTTTTACAATTTTTGTATTCCTGCAGGGCAAAGTACTTTTTGTCTCTTATGCTCATTTTCTGTAGCTTCCAAAAAAAACCCCAGTAAAGAATATGAAAATGGAAACAAGTCTGCACATAATTTAGAAAAGACATTATTTCTTTAGCATGTAAGATGAGTGGGGATCTTATTTTTATTCCATTGCTTTCCTTGTTTCCTCTCCCTCCCTACTTTTCATAAGCTTTCTGTGCCACGTGTTTCCTTCAACCTCTTTGATACAGGAGGCTTTTACAAACAGATAACTCCAAAGGTGTGCAGAAAAGGACTTGTCATCTGCATGGCTGGTCCAGGGCTTTCATGCCAACAGGAGTGCTGTGGTTAAAGCTAGCCTATAGCAACATCCTAAAAGCCCCTCGCTGCCTGTTTAAATGGCATTTTACATCTCACTGCATTTACCCACTGGCAGCTGAGTTGCCCCATCAAGGCTGGGGAATTGACTGTGTTCTTACATCAAGTGACCGGTCTTACTCATAATTAATGCAAGACTTAATTTGTCAGAGATCTTTCTGTGCTGCTGTTTGAATGTGTTGTGGGAGGAAAGCTCCTTAGGATGTTTTCTTGTTCCTTGCCTAAGGCAGAGCTGGTTTAGGGCTTTGCTACTGGTGTCCACGGTTGTAGTTACTACTGACAACACTTCAGATCCAGCTGCACAATGAGATCCTTCGCCCTTCGTCTTCTGGAGAGATCATTCATGGATTTTCCTTTTTAGGTTGGTTATTTTCACCACTGCTGCTTTACTAAGCTCAAAGCAGAGAAACAGCATTTGATTTCAAAGGCATGAGATGTGAGAGATTCCAAGAGGTTCTGTTGCCTTGATGAACCTGGGATCTGGTGGCCCATGCGAGGTTAAAATCCGCTGCAACTGGATGTCTAATTTTGTTTATTTTTTAAAAAAAGTCTCTGATACCTGCCAAAGACTGATCTCTGAGTTGAACCTGGATGTTGAGTAGGATTAAACTTTCTTTTTGAGTTTGCTTATACACAATCAAAATAAATTTTCTCTTTGTTGGAGGATTCATTTATTTGAGCTATGATAGTTTTAAGAAGAAATTTGTTTCTCAAATATTCAGTTCACAGTAAAGCTGGATCTCTTCTTACCGTTGAGACAAGTTACAGACAGCAAGAGTCTTGGCCTAGGTTAAACAAAATCTGCTTATGTGACCTTATATGACTCAGAAGAAAATCCAAGACTAGTCTTTACTGTTTTGCCTCAAATGCATCATTTTTGGACAAGTTATAAATCCAGCCTCTATTCTAAAGAAGTTGTGGAATGTGCTTTTTCGTTGGCAAGGTTGTGTTTGATAGTCAGCTTTTTTAGTCTTTGTTTAGTCTTTTGTACTAGTTTATGTCAAAGGTATTTTGTACTTTTTATGGGGTTTGTTACTGCCTGTTTCCCTCCTCCGTTATCATCAGTCTCTGTACAGACTCCTGAAGAATCCACAGGAAAATCCTGAGATGCGGTTCTCAAGGATTAGTGAACATTTGATCCTACAAGCTTTTCACTTGAAACTTCTGACTGTGATTTCTGACTTGGAGTCTGCACCAGACACGTGTGATGGTTTTGGCTGGGATAGAGTTAATTTTCTTCATGGCAGCTAGTGTGGGATTGAGTTTTGGATTGTGCTGGAAACAGTGTTGATGATATAGGGGTGTTTTAGTAATGGCAGAGCAGGGCGTGCGCAGAGCCAAGGCTTTTCCTGCTCCTCACCCCATCCCACCAGCGAGCAGGCTTGGGGTGCACAAGAGTTTGAGAGGCAACACAGCCAGGACAGCTGATCCCAACTGACCCAAGGGATACCCCAGTCCATAGGGCATCATGCTCAGCAGTAAAACTAGAGGGGAGGTTGGCAGGGGGGCTGCTGCTCAGTGACAAGCTGTGCATCAATCAGGTGGTGGTGACCAATTGTTTCTGTTTCCAACACTTGGGCTTTTGGGGTTTTATTTTTATTTCTCTTTGTTCCCCACCCTTTTCATTGTTATTACTGATACTAATAGGTTATGATGGATGATGATTTTTTTTTTCCTCTTATTTTTAACTTATTAAACTGCTTTTACCTCAACTCACTTTTTCTCATTTCCAATTCTCTCTGCCATGCCACCAGGAAAAGAGGAGAGAGTGGCTGTATGGTGCTTAGCTGCTGTGTGGGGTTAAACTGAGACAGCAAGAGAACACAAACTCATTATACCTAAATGCTTACCTTAATTAACTGGTGGTGCAACAAATCTAAAGCTCAGTGAGAAAGAAATATGTTAAGTACAACCCAGCAACTGACTTCCCTATTGGTTTATATTTTGACTGTGTGTGCTTTGGTCCCTATACAACCTAGCCAACCTGCAGCTGGAGACAGTTTGTAACTGACCACCTCTTGTCCCAGAGCTGCAGCTAAGCACAGAATTCCTAGGAATTCTGCAGAAAGGATTCTTGACGGACTAGAGATGACCCACAAAACCACACTGTGTCTGATCCCACCAAACTTCCAGAATGTGTCCAGTGCTTAGGATACCAAACAAGGGAGGTCTGAAATGACCATGAGGATATTAATTCATAATGAAAATGCATCTCTCTATTAGTGCAGTTGTGTATTAGTCAGTGAGCTGTCATTCAGATTTTACACTTTTAGTATTTTTTTTTTTTGTTCAGTAGTACAAGTAGCTGGCTGAGGGTGTTGTGCAACACAGTCATGCAGCAATGGATTCTGTTGGTTGACAGTAGTTCTCAGAAGGCTGATTACTGTATTAATTAAAGATGTATTTTGTATTAGGATGGGTATATACAAATGCACATAGAGACAATATATATCTGTATATGTATGTAAATACCCTCTATTAACATTGTGGTTCATTTTGCTCTAGCAAACTGTCTACTTGTCCAATCCATTTTTAAATAATTCAGTTTAACACAGAAATCAATCAGCAAATGCCTCCTCCATAGAGGTTGTAGTGTTTTCCTTACTTTCTTATCTCCATTGAAATAGTTCACCAGAATGTTGATTTTACAGTGGTGCTTGGAGCTCCTCCATGCTCACAGTTCCTGTACAATGGTGGTATTTTCAGCACTGTGAAAATATGCATCTTTGTAAAGATTTCTTTGTCATTTAAAAACTGTGTCATAACTCTCCAATATTTTGATGACATATGTGTGTGGTTTCATCAGAAATAGGTTCAGTGATCACTTTGAGGACAATTTAAGCCAGAGCGGCATGATTTGCTCTTTGGCAGATAGTTCATATTACCTCCATGGAAGCCTCAGTCATTCTACATTTGAGGGACAGTCACTTATTGTAGTTTCTGGAACTAAGATGCTACTTTAGTAAAATTGTGTCATTTGGCTCATAAACTTTTAGCTTTGCAAACAAACTATTTATAGCAGGTTTCAGTATTTTTGTCTGTGCGGTGTTTGGGTATGTGGTGTTGCTGTTGTTGGGATTTTTCTAAGGTTACTGTACTTTGAGTATATATTTTTCTTTTGGACAAGTTTTGAGCCACCTAATGAAATTGCTCAGAAAAATATAAATCCTTTTAGTCTCATTCATTTTTCTCCTCTCTTAATTTGCAGACTTTTACTTTCTCTCCTTCTTGCTGCCTTTTTTTTTTCTTTGTTTTTTATTCCCTGGAGTTTAATTAAAATTTTGATTTTCCTGAAATCAGTCTGACAGGAAAGGCATTTTTACTATGTTGTTCTTTTTGCTACTCAGGTGTTTTATCTCGACTTTTGTTTTTTATATATATAAATCTGTAAATGGTGAGGGGTTTAAAACCTTTTTTTACTAACCTGTATAGCTAGATACACTGGAAAGAACAATTCAGAACTTAAGTGGTACAAAATTGTAAAGATCACTGGATCACGAGGTCTATTTTCTTGGCATTACAGGTGACAACGTTATGTCGTTGCCACAAAAATTCTCACCACCAAAATAAATCTGATTTCTCCTGTGAAGACTCTGAGTGAGGATGGGATGCCACAGAATCTTAAATTTAACAGGGCTAAATTTAAGCTGAGATCCAGGTGGGATAAGTTTCTTCCATGTGGAAGAAGTTATCCACAGCATATGCAGAACCGTACTCAAGCTCCATGGAATCAACACGTGGGGCTAACGACTAAGAGGATAAGGATTATTCAAATACCTTTGATCTCTGTATTATTAAAATGGAGACTATATATTTAAAGAGGCAAATAACTATTTACTTAAATGAATTGTAATATTATTAAATATTTTACTCACTAATGCATTACAATTTTTAGATATCAATACTGAAAAATAACATCAAACATTTAGAATAATTAACACTTAAAAATTAAGACCAAATGGCATTTAACTCATCACAAAATATCTTTAAGGATAAATTTTAATGTCATTTTCAGGGTTCCTTACATTTTTACTTTTAAAATTTCCAAACCTCCAGCTCCTCCTGCTTTAGACTTCATTTATCCCAGTAGGAAGACAGAGCTTCCTCAGCAGTCGCCTTGGCTAGGGGAAGACATGGGGGTTGATTTTGCTGTATGTGGCCAATTATGTTGACCTTTGTGATGGCAAGCCTGGAATCTTGAGTTTTTCTCCTATTTAGGAGTCCTTCACAGCAGCATAATACATTGCTGCCATGTCAGTTTGTGGTCTAATATTTTTGCAACCCGGCAATGCACATTTGGAGATTGTGATTAGCATCCTTAATTCCCAGGGAAAAAAAAAATTAAAAAGCCTTGTTAGAACTAGAAAGCTGAAGTCTAAAATAGTCCACCTGCTGTTCTAAAGAGTATTATTTTAGTGCCCTGGGGACATGCAAAGTTGTAACCTACTGATGTCAGGATTAGATTTTATAGGGCTTTTTAATGTAAGTGTTTTTGATAACTTGGCAAAGCATTTTCTGTTGTTCATTTCTGTTCGATGTTTCTTAAAAACAGCAGTCCAAGATCCACAGAGACAGTAGCTTATAAAATGGATTGAGTCCCATTTCTTTTTCACCATAAAATATTATTTACTGAATAAGACATTAAGATGATTGTCAACTAATCTCAAGAGAAAATAATTTTTCCTAGAGTTATTAAGTTGAATTTTACTCATTTTATAATTCTATGGTGACTGAATATAATGGATTTGATTTTCTTATTGTATGACTAACTTTTCATGGTGACGGTAATAATAACAACATCAACATACAAAAATAACATAAATATACAAAAGTTTGTTTCCTATAACGGAGGTGTTTATGCTACTCATTTTGGTGTGCCTGACTGACAGCAGGGAGGCAGAGATGTTTGTTTTGTCTTCAGTAGTTGTTAGATTCACAACTGCTGTTGCAATAAAATCCTTCCATCACTCTGAGATGAATCAGTATTCAGGTAAGACCTTTAAAAATGTGTACTTTCCCTGTGTAAGATTTAGGTTTTGGGAGCTGCATTAGGTGTCACTATCCCCTGTGGAGTGATTAGAAGCCATCAGCCACAGCCTTACTGATGGTGGGCTCCCTGCATCCCTGGATTCAGGGGGAATTTCAATCTGAACTTCTAATTTTCTGAAGACATTTAGATTTTTTTTTTTTTTTTTTTTTTTTTTAAG
>VXAZ01004213.1:1135555-1205107 GCA_013399875.1 Gymnorhina tibicen | reverse complement strand
CAATCTGAACTTTTTTTTTTTTGAAAACATTTTGATTTTTTTTTTTTTTTTTTTTTTTCCTAAAGGGGAGGATCAAAGGTGCAGAAGGGTTCATGATCACCTACAGGTGACTGCTGCCATGAAGACTTAACAATTTAAGACAATACCTCTCTTTATGGACTATTATCCTTTTGGTTATGCTTTATTCCCCTCATTTCCATATTAGAGAAGTCTGTTTTCTAACATAAACATGTTTAGCTCTCCAAATTACAGTCTGGAAAATGTTTGAGAGCTATTTTAAACTTTTTCAGTAAAGACGATAGTATTTATAGTAGCTGGTTTACTCACTATCACCCTTTTTATGCACCTTTAATTGCAAGCAGTTTCTTAACTGTATTGGAACAATTTTGTGAATAATTTCTGCAATTAATTTTCAGTTTGCTGTGCTTGCACACTGTCCTGTACGTTGTATTCACTGAAGATTTTTTTTTCTTTTTTCCTTTTTATTTCTTTTCTTTTTTGATGTTTTCTTTATGGTCTCTGCCTGTTTGTATATTCATATATAGTGATGTGGAGAACACTCCTTCCTGTTAGAGAGTGGGGGAGTTGTTAAGTGGAGAATTGCTGAAAGGTTTTTGGGGAAATGACACTGCAGGGTTTATTTAGGGTACCTGAGCTTCCTGGTTACCCTCAGAGAGGATACAAAGTGGATAAGCTTTTACCTGAGTCATAGCAGAGAATGCAGATCAGATCCAATACCTGTCTTTTCCTCTCATAAAACTGCTGCATTTTTTAAGTCCTTCCTTCTTCCTTCTTTTGCCTCAAGGATGTTGTCCGTTGTCTGCTGGGCTCTTTGTCCTGTGGTTGATCTTGGTCAATGCATTTGTGCCAAGCCCTGAATCTTGACTGCAAGAGAAATCCATCCTGTGGGTGTTGCTCACTGGGGGTGTGAAATGGTAGGAGATGGTGGTGGTTTGCACGTGAATGAACATCGGGGCTTGGAAAGGGTTCTGCGTGAAGTCCTTGCCGAACCCCACTCGTGCAGAAGGACGAGAACTTTCTACTGCACACTGAGGGCATGTGGTGTCCTTCTGTGAACCACCTGCTGCCCCTCCATCCATCCCTCCAAATGTCAGCTTGAACGAAGGAGAAAACTTCCTGTGGGAGCTTTTAGGCAAAAGTGGGATGTTTATAGGCTGTTTCAACCTTTGAGCTTACAGCTTTGAGTTGTTTTCTACTTGAAAACCGCAGTGATGGGTGGCATTTTTATTTGATTAAAATTCTCACCTTCGCTTTCTGTCATGTTAAGGTGAATGTGTCCTTTTTCTTGCCTTCTAGAAGTAGTTGCAGCAAACAAATCCCAGGTGTTGAATCCTGGCTAAACCAAATTTGCTTAACCTCAGTCATAAACATCAGTGTATGTCTGGCTCAGCTTATTTTTCCTTCTTTCCTCACGCAAAACAGGTAGTAAAATATACAGTCCTAAAGAAGAATCTCAGTGATTCCAATTTATCAGAGTGCTTAATTGAGTCTGTGAATTTGGCCTGTTGACTGATGATGATGAAGCTTCTCAGGGGGCCCCTATTGACACTAAAATTATTTAATATTTTATTAATCAATTACTGACTCTTTCATGCAGATAATGCTGCCATGGATGGTCCATTAATAAAATGTATACTAAATCCCTGGAACAATTTTCTAAATGTTGAAAAATGACTGATTAATAGTAGACTCCTACTAAATGTTAAGAAAACAAAATGTACAATTTTTTGGCACTAAAAGAAAATTACAGGTAACTCCAGATGAAATGATAATTAGAACAGCAAGTGGCACCGTGATGGAGCAAATTAAATCCTTTAGGTATCTTGTGGTTATTTTGGATGAATCTCTACTTTCTCTAATCACTTGGATTATATTGTTCAGAGTGTAAATTTGTGATTGGGGGATTAATACACATATAATTTGATGCCAAGAGAATTGTAGCTCTCAATGGTAAATATTGTCAATTACTTATTCTGGTTGTGTAATTTACGATGCAGCTTCCTGATATGTTCTGATTCTAATCCTATCAATATATGGTCATTTTTGTGTCTATTTGTTTTGCTTGGTATGAAATATCACTGTATGTTGTACGAGAAAGAGAAAAAGGGGAGCAGGGGTCCCCAGCTACCTGCTGTTCAGCTCATCACTGCTACAGACTGCGCTGGGAGCCTTTTAGGGCTCTTGCCTAATCTCTGTGGTGCTATATCCTTTCTCAACCCTCTTTACAACAGTGAAGAAAAATTAGAATTTTCCATCACGGGGATCACAACCACCTGCAAAGGCTTAAGAGCCTGCACCAAAGGTGCCTAATACAGCCTCTTGTATCTGTCACTAGATGAAGAGGTGAGAAAACCAGTGGTCAGTGAAATACCTATCTTTGTTTTCTTCTAAGGCAAGATACTTAAGGATGAGTCTGGCTTTAGATATATGATTAATCCCATTTTAATCAGTGTGATTTAGAGAGAGATGTTCTGAAGTACCTTGTTGAATATCACTGTGGAGAATGATACACAGATTTTGAGACAGATATCTATATATATATATATATAAAATGGATCTGTCTGTGGTTTGGGTTTTGGTGGTGTGTTACTTCTGAGGGTTTTTTTCTTTCCTTTCTCTATTGCCTTAAGCAGAAAAGATGCTTGAGATAACAAACAGCTGCAATCTGAGTATTACAAGAAAAGTTTAGGGATGTATTAAATACATTCAAATCTGTCATGACTTTGAGGAAATTTTGGTATCATTTGAAGCAGCACAGTTAATTTTTTGCAATGATTATTTTATAGAAAAATATTAAGATTTAAGATGGGCTAAAAATAGTTGCACAATGGGCAAGGACTTATTGAATACCTCTTTAAATTCTGAGACAGTGGTAATGCATAAGGTAATGCTGAGTACTCTTGAATGAAATGGAAGCTTACCATTGATGAGTCAGTAAGGAAAACACTGAAAACCTGTTGAAATAAACACTGAAGCATAACAAAGCCTTGGGGCAGGGTCCCCAGTCTGAAAGATTTTATGTGACTTTCAGCTGTTTGACAAGTTAGATCTCTAAGGACCACGTGGACTGATTTCAACAAGAGCTTTACTGTACATGTTTGTCACAAATTTCTATTAGTGATAAATAGCCCTGAGACGGGTTATTCTAGATGTGGTGTTTGGAGGATTTTACATTTGGTTGTTGTTTTTTTTTTCCTTCCTCCTGTTAAGGACAGTGGATGAATTCACTGAACATCTATACAGTTCTGTATTTTTCTTAAATGAATCCAAATTCAGGCTTGCCAGGACTGAGGTTTGCATTTGTTTTATATTATCAAGTCTTAGATAAAAGGACACTTATTCAGTCTACCACCAAGACCGTGGTTTAAGGGGGAAGGAAGAGAACCCCCAGGATATATGAGGAATATATGAAGATCTGGATCACACAGATTTTTCTTTTATTTACAACCATAATTTATTTTCTATTTAAAGACAAATTAAATAGGAGGTGAAGGAAAACATAATACAGCCCTTGTTGAGACAGAAAATGGTAATTAAACCAGTGAATGTCTGCATGATGGGATATTTTTTAAAGGAACTATCCCTTGATTGTTACACATTTTGATTTTTAAAAAAGTGTGAGAAATCTAGGACCTCAGCAACCACTGAAACTGTGTAAGTGCTGTATGCCAAACTGTCCTTTGTGCCTTTCTGCAAATTATCTGTGTGTCCTCCTTGTGTCCAGTAATTTTGTTGATGTCTCTGTTCAAGGAATCCAAACTCTTAAGCGTGAAGTTGCAGGATGCACAAGTTGTTGATATTCACCATCATATCAAAGAATGTCAGTGTGTACTGACCTTGAAAAAATATTTTGCGGTGTAACCAAGTCCTGTGTGGCACATGGAGGTTTTTGTTTTTGCACAAAATCTGTTTGTGTGATTAATGACTTCTTATACTGCACTGCCCATACTGCACTGTATGTGCAGTAGCACAACCAAGAGATGCACTGTGAGAGGCCCATCATTCCCTGAAGAGATTTCATCACAATGAAATGCATTTTCAGTTATTATGCAGCTTTTTCAATGTTCTTTTTTCGTATGAGCATACAAATATTTATTGCTTTTGTGCAGGTTTCCTCCATACTCCTCACTATTCTAACTCACAAACCTATGGGTACATCTGTAGTCACAGTAAAACTGAAGTTGAACACTAAACCAGTAAGAGTAATACACATTGATAGCATAAAGTATACAAGCATTCTAAATTCTCTGGGAGCGAATAACTATCTGTGGAAGCTAAAATGCACCAAATTCACGTTTTGTATCATTATTTTGAAATTTAGGATTTGTGTGTGTGTGTAGGGGATGATAGTTTTGCAAAAGACAACTATTATCAAGGTGCTGAAATTAATTGGCTGCTTTAATTGAGGTAGATTACTAGCTAATGCTTTCTTGAATACAGTAATTCTCCTATTAAATTATCTTTGAATAATTACCTGAAATTTCTCAGCTGCAGGGACTGATGGCTATTTAATTGCACAGTGATGTTGCTGTATAATTACTTAACAAGGTGTCCTTTAATAGTTTAATTCCCCTTTCCCAAGGAAAAAAACCCTGTAAGTATGACTTCTATTTTTAAGTGCTGTGATTTTATTTTTATTTTTTTTTACAGATAACTTTGTATCTGAAACAGTAAAAAAAAGCTGTTTGTTGACTTGCTTTTAAAAGTAAGTCATTTGATTGTTCAAGCATAGATTCGGATTCAGAAGAGTTTTGGAAACAAAAAAAAATGGTTAGGCATTCCATTAGCTTCATTACATATATTTTGTGGTTTGCTATTTGGTTTACAGTACTTTGAATGAGACATTAGTCAGGTCTGATATGCAAGGACATAATTGTGTGTGTGTTGTGTTTTTTGGACTGGGAGCTGTCCAGTTAATGGGCCCTCCTGTGCTGAAGCAAGGCAGACTGACCAAGAATTTTAAACCTGTATTTATTCCTCCTGTGCACAGAGGGTGAGGAGATTGTCTGCTTGCTGTGGGTTCCTATCAGCTGGAAAGAGCGCAGTGAAAACAGCTGTTTCATGAAGGTGGTGAAACAAAAGGTTGGACTGTTCAGAGGTCAAAAGAAAAAAGGCTCAGGCTCATGCCATAGGGTATAAATTTCCTTGATAGTTCAAGGATAGGCTGTTTTTTGCTGACAAGAAATACCCTACACTGACCAATGCAAAATTTAACTGCTATAAAGGAGCTTGTTGACAAGTCAGAACGAGGCTGGAACTGTGAAGCTGGGTAGAGTATTCTGGAAAATTGAAGAGAGGCATGGTAGGATCATTTTATCTCTTTAGTTACATAAACATTTTAATCTGTATCTGCTGAACGTACACCTTACCCACAACATTATATTCTGCCCTTTGAAAAGAATCACAGAATAGTTAGGATTGGAAGAGATGCGATCCTTCTAAAATGTGAGGGCTTTTAAATTTCCTTTTTAAAACAGAATTGCAGGCATACAGGGGTTACTGATCAGTTTGAGTTTCACACTGCTTCCATGCTGATCCACAGAAGGTGTGATCTATGAGCATCTCCACCTGCGAGCCTGGCTCTGTTCTCCAGAGGCTTGGGACTTTGATTTCTAACATGCCAAGCTCTATCCTGAATAGCCTGGAACATATATGGCAGTCTTTTACAATGAGCCTGGTGCAGAGCACAGACAAAATCAGAATGTATGTCACTAGCACACATTTCTGAGCCTCTTTGAGGAAGAGTTCCAAACCCCCTATTTGTCTATGCCACTGTAAAACCAGAGGGAATGATGAATCCAATATTATAGAAATCGTCTCTGTCCACAGGGATAATTTTTAGACAAATCTCCAAAGGATGAAGCAGAAGAATGGCTCTACTGGATCAGAGCAAAGACACGCATAGCTCAAGCTGTCAGGAATGAAGGCATCCGTGCTACATGTTGTTATTTCATGAACATACAATCCTTGATTCATGCCATCTCCACTTTCATCAGAGTGGAATAAGAAAGGACTTTTTTTTTAATGTCCATTGATTTTGCAAGCCTGATAAGAGATATTCATTGCCCGATACTCAGAGGTGTTCAACTTCACGAGATAGCCAGAAAATCAGGCATTATATTTAGCTTTTTAATTAGAAAAAACTGTAGAACCATTGACTGGATGGGATTTTTGTCAATTTGCATAAATAAGGCTGAAAATTGCCTGACACTTTTGTAGTATTTTCCTTAATGCTTTAATCAGGGAGTGGCAAACCCAAGAATGGAAAAAAAATTGCTTAGTCCTTGTGTTTTCTCTGAACATAAATCCACCACTTTTCTTCCTCTAGTTTCTTAGAAGCTTATATCAACAAGACAATTTTTTTCCTTGGCTATGGGGCTTGGGCCTTTATCCCATTTGATCTAAGAAACAAACAAAAATACTGTAATCTTTGCAGAGTGCCCCTAGTAACTTCCACCAGAGAAGAGTGGTCCAGGTTATATCTGGGACTGAAAAACTTCACAGAATTGAATATGAGCACAGCTCTTGGCCACTGCTCTCTTACAAATATCACTGGTCCTCTTTCACCCAGAGCAATCAGGCCGGACTGCTCATATTTTCATTAAATGTTTGTAATGATATGGGAACATAAATATTTTATGTTTATACCTTACTGTATCCAGAGATCTGAAATTATGACTGGAGCTCAGCTGTGCTAGGTCCTGTCCAGGGTTTTTTATTACAGTCCCAGAGGGAAAATACTGCCATCCTGAAGCTCCTTGAGCCTGCTGGGGGTAGGTGGTGTGAAGGATACTGGTGCGATGTGTAACAGAAAGATTGAGGGACATTCGAGTCACCTCCCCAGGACATTTCCAAGTCTCCCAGAAGTTTGTAAGGCTATTCTCTGTTTCTCTTGCTTTCTTGTTCTTTGTTTTTTCCTGTTTTCATTCTTCTTTCCTTTGACCTCTGCTTGTTCTTCATCTCTTTCTCCCCCCAGGCAAACCCTCCCTTTTCATTCCTGACTCTCTACTTTACTCCTCCCCTCACTCATTCTCTTCAGCATTGCAGCAATGGTAGTCAAAAGAAGAAAGGCACAGAATTATCTGTTACTAAATGGGTGGTGCTGATGGAAAATTAGGGAGGAGGAAAAGAGGAATTAATTATCCATAATGTAAGGGTTAAGAAATAAGATTTTCCCAACTAACACTAATATCTGAAAAAATCTTAAATTTGTGAGAAGCATCCCTTCTGCCTTCATCAGAAGGCTCTATAGCTGTACTCTTAGAGAAGGAAAGAGAGAGTCAAACCTTATGTTTTATCCCTGCTTTCTGTAAGTAACCTGCAAAGAGATTTTTTTTCTGAAAGTTGCAGAGCATCTGCTGCTCCAATTTCTCTGCTTCTTAGGAAGGATGAGGTGTAATTGTAATCTGTTACTTTGAGATACTTCTATGAAAGACATGAAAAAAGTACAAGGTGTTATTGCTAGAAGGCAACGTGTGTAACCAGTCACTAACTAGAAGATCCCTCATGGATTTTTGTTTTGTTTATTTTAAAAAGTTATGAGGCTGATATGGAGAATGTGCTGAGTCAACTGGATGAGTCAGCACAGGCAGCACAATGTGAGTGAGTTTGGTTTTTTTTAAAAGAAAAATATTCACACTCCAAGTCAATTTATCACAGTATTACCTGCAATTACAAACCCAGAAAAGCGCTACTAACATTTTCTTAGGTTTTTATTGGAAATGTAGCCTCATGTGCACCTAGTGAAGGAGCACACAGTTAAGCTACTCTGTGTGTGACTGTTTACCCTAAAAAAGTAAAAAAGAAACTGGCCTCTACATGTTAATTTTTTCAGTGCTGTCGTTGAGCAAAAACTAGTAACACGTATTTACGCCACAGAGTATCTGCCCGCAGATTTTTCTTATGAAAACTTCACAGCAGTGATAACCAAAAGCACTTCCCCTTGCAAATACATTTTTCAAATCTGTCTACACTGGCCTGAAGTCTTGCTGACCACTCAACAGTACAAATAACATTTTTGAAAAACAATTCTTTTCTTCTCTGGAGTGGAAACCCATCAAACATTGTGTCAGTACATATGAGCAGACACTTTTTTGTGGGCATTTTTGCTTTCTATTTATAAATTAGGCAGAATGCTGGTAATGTCCAAATAACTTACTATAAAATACAAAAGGCAAGTCCAATTGCAGAGTCATTTTACTTGAAGGGACATGCAAGATGATAAGCAAATGGTTAGACCTTCTCTAACCCTATGCAATGCTTGGGACTGGAGAGTGATTTTCTGAAATCTGAGAGGGGAGTTAACATGACATGAATTGGTGTCAGTGGCATAATATTGAACCCTTTCACATTATTTCATATACAAAAGAAACTAGAGGAAAAGGTTGTGGTCTTCCTTCTGGTGTTTTGCTGCTACAAATGTGAGATTTGTTCAAGCACAGAATTAAACGGCAATGTTTGGGTTCTGTTTGGTGCATTTTTTGTTAGGAATGTGGATAACGAGTCATCCCAGGGCTGCTCTGAACTGTGGGGTACCAGGGAGGGAAGGAATTGAACTGCTCTCAGGCACTGCCAGCAATGGGAATTGCAGACAGAGATCATACAGCTCTGCCCACAAATGCCTGTGACAAGCACAGTTTGGTGAATCAGGGAATCCAGGCCTCAGTTTCCTTAGCCTTCTGTCAGGAATGTGTGTGATTTTGGTTTGGAATTGCATCCCCAACGGATAGATTTAAAGAAGAATAGTACTTGTGTATTTTTGTTTGTTTTGGTTGTTTTTTACAATTTTCATCTTTCTCTATGCCTCAGAAGTGAGCAGAGCAAAGAAGTTATTTTTCACTTAGTGGTTGTAACAAAAGTTGTATGTCAACATGGATATTTAATGCTTTTTCAGAATTAAATGTAGCCCTACTCTTGGGTTTGTTTGGGGCTTTTTCAAATAAAATTTTCTAAAGGTGGAAAATCCAAATATGTTGAGAAACTATGAATTTAAAACATTTAGTAGATTTTAATTTTTTTTAGTAGGTTACTTTTTCTGTTGGTTGAAGTATGAAGGAGACAGTGAGTGTTGAAAGCTTTGTCTCTTTTTGTAATTTCGTGGTTTGCCTTCAGAGGATGGTGTGAGGTGAGTCCTATGGGAAGGATGGGGGGCAGCAATTTCCCTTGTGAGCTACAGGCTCAAGGAGTAGGGGATCCCAAAGACTGCAGAAGGGGACAGTAGAGATCACCACTGTAGAACCAAAATCCTGCAACTTGCCCAGAGGCTCTCAGGTGGCAGGGGAGGAGCAGCAGCATTCAGTGATGCCTTCAAGGCAACAGGAGGAAGAATTTACAGGGGACTGGGGAAAGTTAAAATCCAAGTCTCTGGGTCGGTGGGAACTGGGTCTGGAGGCAAGGACCTCACGAGGAAAGACACAAGTGTGCCCATGGTTAGGGCTGTATGTGACTCATCTTAATTTCAGTTCTGTTCACCATTACTGGTATTAAAAGAAAGATTATATATAAGGAGAAAATAAAAAAACTGATACAAGATTAGTCAAGAATTGCCCAGATAAAGCCATATGAGCATAGACATAGGTTTGTATCAGTGGAGTGTAGTGCTAAGTTTGTATATGTGAAATGTGCCTTTCCATGCTTCCTATATTTCATTTTCTTTAACCTCATCACTTAATTTCACTCTTATTAAATGCTTTTTTTGATAAGTTATCTCTAGTGTCTATCTTCAGTTCCCTGATGCATATTTTAATCACAGAATAGAAGCAAAGTTCTCAGATCTCAATTCTGCAACAAAGATCTCCACCTTTCCCTGTCTCATTATGTGAGCAGTCACATGGAATCATGTGACAAGTCCCTTCTGGGTGTTCGTCTCTCTGACAGGGGTATTCCCAATTGTGTGCTGCTCATGCACAGTGCTACATGCTGGGTTTGGCCTCTCCTTGCCATGCTCAGCTCTGGTGTGAGGATTCGTCCAGGGACCTGCACTCCTGGGTGGCTTCTTGGAGAAAAGGTCTCTGCTGGGTCTCTACTGACACCTCTCAGAGCTTTTGCCTGCCCAGGCAGCCCCATAGCAGACTGATGGTTAATAGGATCAATTCTAGCACCTGGGATGCTGGACCAGGAGATGATCCTTACCCCAGTCCATGACAAAATGTAGACCCCCATTTCTAATACAGAGAGCTAAGCAGGGACAAATCAATGAGTTCAGTCCATGGGACTCAGCAGGCGTGAGAGGCTTTCTGTCCAAAGGATGTGTTCATTTCTGTTTCTTGTCTAAATTAACACAAAAATAGGAAAAGATACTCACACATGAGGTCACTGGGTGAAGGAGAAGTTTTTCAGTTCAAGTTGGCAAAATTATTTTTTTATCCTAAAACATATCCTAAAAAGTATATCATAAAAATTAAAATGCCTTACCCTGAAGGCAAGGTAGCTGTATCCTCTTCAGCCTCATTTCTTGTCACTCCATGGATTTTGACCAGCTGAGTTGTATATCCAGTTCCTGTCTGTATCTGGTTCCTGATTATTCTGGTGATCTTGAGTGATCAAGACCTGTGAGATGGCCAATATGCCAAGTATAACATTACAGAAATTACATTTTTGCAATGGCTGCATTAATGAAACAACTTTAGAATTGTTTTGCAAGAATTTTATTTGATACTTTGTTTATAAGGATACAGTTTTGGATATGTTTTAGAGTAGCTAGAATTGAGATAGGATCTCTTTTTGCATGGAAAAATTGTCTTTTTCTTTATACTCTTACTGGAGAGCTAGTGCTTGTTTCCGTGGTATTTCTTGGGATGATGGGAAGCCAAATTTTGGATGTGTGAAAGGTTCAAAATTAAACATCTTATACTACTCCTGCAGACAGGGTGTTCAGACGTTATAGCAATTATATCTAATGTCAAATTCGAATGTTTGCACATATTCTTTTACTAAAAGCAATGTTAGCAAGATACAACAACCTTTAGATCAAGACTTTAGTACTAGGATAAATCTTGGAATAAAATTAGCCTTGCAAATTACATTATGTGGATCAAACATCCTGGGTTCAACTCAAGTCCTTTCGATATCATAGGTTGAACCAGGTCTTCTTTAATTATAATAAAAATCAGTTTTTATGCATCTTTAGTCTTCAAATAGCCTTAAAATGTAAATGTCAGAATAGTTTTCTTGAATTATAATAAAATCAGTTTTGCTAGGTTTGTATAAAAACTTGTCTCATCATTATTGTGTATCTGGAATTATATAAAAGTTAGCTAGCCATGAATATGGCTTATAGCCATGTCATTCACAGGGGAATTGGATCTGTAGGTCCTGAAGGTCTATAAACTTACAGCAGTAGTTAGATATGACAATATTTTTAACTCTGAATAAGATTTTTAGCACATTGGGCAATTAAGTATTTGTGTGCAGCAAGTATGGGCTCAACCACTTGTGTAATTTCCATGAATAGCAGGTTGTACTCATAAGTACATCATTAATTAGCTGCTTGTGCTATTAACTGTTGTGGAGGTACAGCTACACTAGTTTGCTTTTTTAGGAGAGACTAAAAAGATCACTCTTTTTCTTCTGTGAGAAATGTTTAATGCTTGTCAGATACACGGGTAGAAAAAGAATGAACGAAAAATATAGCACTTTTTAAGTGTGATCCATAGAAAGTTGTCTTCGTAAGCCAGTAGGTGCTATTTTAAAACTACTGTCTAATTGCCAGATGTCCAAGAGTCATTTTTATTCAGCTTCAGGCTGACATGTAAATCCGGACAATGCTCTCATTTGCAGCTTTAGCTCAGGTGTTTGAACCTCAGTAGTGGTTTTCTGGACAACTCTACATCACCAACTTGGTCACACAGTTCTTGGTTTTCAAATGCGAAGGAGGCTGGAGCCCAAGAGATCAAGTCAGTGCAAGTTTTTCCTTGCCCGCACTGGGCTTTGGATCTGGCTCATCAATCCCTGCAAAGGGGCAGGTTATTTGCACAACAGTAGTAGAGGCTCTTCCCCTATGAATGAATAAACCATTTATAATTGTATTTTGTAAAGTGCACAGTCGCCATAAATGGGATGAGATTTTTTTTTCCCTGAATTGGGCTCTTTGTACTGAAATGTGTAGTTAGCACAAATATTCATCCTGCTTTGCTGTATAAGCTGAAAGGCCCCAGAGGAAGCTTGAAAGTGCAAGTCACACTGACATTTCACTCATCAGTCCTTTGCCCTGATATTGTAACATCACTGCTCTTCGGCAAAGTCATAAGTGGGGAACGTATCCAGCTAATAGGAGAAAAGTTTAACTCTTCATGAGTGGTAAAATTCAGGGCTGAAACGGTGATGTTATATTAATTTAATTCCCTATTTCATTTTATAATTGTGAGGTTCAGGAGAAGGAACTTCACACAGTTCTGAAGCAAAAAAGGTGTGTGTAGACTGCTTATTTGTTGAAAACCTACAGTGAGTGCTACAGTACTTAGAAGGGAACTGTAATTGCTCTAAGCTTTTCCTCTTCTGGGATGTATAGTACTCTGATCTTCATAATCCTGGGTATTGAGAAACTGAATAACAGTCGTCTTGTTTAAAGTGAAAAACATCAATTGCATCTCTCCTCCCTGACTCTTCCCCGGCAGTATTGCCTTGAAAAGCAATTTTCCTCCAGAAGCACTGACACATTAGTGTCCTTAAAAATTAAGATGTTACATTAGTCCTCCAGACTCTGAAAGCAAATCACCATCAATACTCTTTATTTGAATATCTTACATGAACATAAAAAATAAAAGGATGCACTAAGAATGAGGTTTGTATATTTTAGATAAAAAGATGTCCATTTTGTATGTGACATTTGTGCTGGAATGCTGCTCTGATCAGAACAGCTTCAGCATTAAGGTAGCTGTAATAATCATCATCTCCATGAGAATATGCATACTCCTTGTAGGTAATACTTCTATTTCTCTAGCCAGGATCTCACCACATATTTTATTTCAATGTCTCTCCATTGGTATTTTCCTTCAAAGTCACATTAGAAATAACTAACAGACAAAATACTCGTACACATGCTTTAGAGTACCAGAAACAAACAAATAAAGCCCCCCAAGTAATTGTCAGCCCATGTCAGCAATTCAGTTATTAGGATCACATAAACCCATGTCTTATATATTCCACCCAGAATTGTTTTAAGGTCCTTGTATGCATAGAATTTTGAAATATATTATTTGAATATAAAAGTAGATTATGTATTTCCCCTGTGGCTGGCCAAATGTCTTTCCAACAAAGGGTAAAATAAGAAGGCTATTTTTTTGTGTAAAAGAGTGATCTTTTTAGTCATGCTTGATTGCTTTTTCAGGACTGTCTCCATTTATAATGAGATATTCTTGGACTCATTTGAACCAGAAAGTTTAGTAAAATTGTTACATTTTTTACATAAAATACCTTGAATTATTTATACTGTCTCAAACTCAGTATTTTTGAAATACATGTGATATATATTGGATTTTTTCTTCACAGGCTGAACATTACAAAAAATGGAAATATGCTAAATGTATTTCAAGAAATATTTGTTTTAATCTTTCATACTTGTCAGCACTTCACACTAATTTAGTCTTATCTGCTGCTAAGGAGTTACACAGTAAGGGATGCACTTGTTATTCAAATCCCTATTAATGTTTCATATCATAGTTTGGCAAGAAAGCTGTGACTCTATTGGGCTATGATACAGGAAAGTTTTAATTATCTGTATTTTTCAGAAAACTTGGCCTAGGACGTCTGTGCTGAGAACAATGATATGAATTTACTTTTATCAGCAGTTTAAAATTACATTATAAAATGTGTTCTGTGATACTGTTCTTAAAAGATCTGATGTGCAATGAAATGTGCAGAGCTTGAGGAGAAAATGCATTTTTATTATAATCACAGTGCCCAGATAAAATTGCAGGTGTGCAATGCTTTAGAAATATTTATTTGCAGGTAAAGATAAATTTCACATTGACTGAGTTTGTGTTTTACTATTGGAAATGACACAACCACCCTTCCATGCTTAGCTTGAGTCTAGTACTTGCACTGCTCTATATGTAATGTTTTTGGTGTATTTTGTAAAATATTGCATTGTAATGGTAACAGAGCTTACTTAAGCAGTTCTGTACTTTACAGGCAAAAAAAGTCTCTGTCAGTTGTAGATCAAGTAGCCAAACCCTGCAACAATTCCTTTTCAAAGGAACAAGTTGTAGTTCAAAATTTTATTTTACAGTACTTTTATCTTCAGGCACTATGTGAAGCAGCTCTTTTACTTCTGAACCCACAGCAAAAGCCTGTGTCTCATCTCTCCTGTAATTGTCCATTCTTTTTATAAGATTTATTTTTGCCTGTGGTGCCGAACTGAAAAAGTCACCCAGCTAAAATGTAGTTACTTCATTTCCAAGTAAAAACAATGGTGTTTTCATGTCCATACTTATTATTATTCTGAGAATGTACTAATTTGTTACATCCAAGATGACGGTTAGCTTGGTCCATGAAAGGGGCACTGTGCCAACCACTGCAGTTCAGTAAAAGGGCTTCTTTCATGGCAAGTGGTGGGACAGAAAGTAGCCCGCAGTGCGTGTGGGTATGGGCAGGCAGGTTGCCAGCAGAGTCATCCTGGTATCGGGCTTTGCTGTGTCGGGCTCTGAATGAAGCTCAAACTATGATTTCACTAAATGTCGGCATGGGCAGCCAAATTTTCGAGCCACCAGTGCTCTAAGGAGCAACTGATAAATGTTTTATCCCTGCGGGCTGTAGTTGATGTTGCACAAGGATTTTGCATGTGCTCAATGCATTATCATTCTTGGCATTAAGCTTAGATAATTGTCTACTTATATTGAGCCTGTAATAGCAAAATACAAGTGAAGAGGCATGTTTTACAAAGTAAAACTATGAAATAGGTTTAGCTATATTACTATGGATTTTTTTTGTTCTATCCTACTAAATTTGAATGAGAATGAAGTATGATTCTATACCTTAATGCTGCTCAAACCAGGGTGGTCTCATAATTTTGTTTTACATGCATGACATTGCTTAAGGTCATTAGTTGTAAATCTTAGTATAAAAAGACTGAAAATATATTCAGTACTTTGTAGTTACCGAATACATATTTAAAAGCCTCTATGAAAAGTCGGGACCTACATGGCAGATTTTCAGTAGCTGAATGGTCAATTTAATGATGTAGATTAGCTGTATCTAAACAGTAAATGGAGATAGGCTGTTGCAAGGCTTTGATGAATCTCTCTGATGCATATCCCAGTTGATCAATTTTCTAATTTTAGGGATTAGTATTCTGCTTTTCAATCCTAATATACCCTCTGGTTACATTCTATTTGAAATTTAACTTAGATCAGGAATAGCTTCGTTTACTTTTTGCTGTTGTTTGACTCTAACTGTCTAACAAGCACAAATTAAATTTTAATTTGGTTTTTCTCTTTGCAGTGACTGTGATGTAATGGTCTCATTTTCTCACTCATTTTTTTCTTAGTGTTACTTTACTTCTAATTAATTATTTAAATCCCTACTGTATATTAAAAGACAGCCTTCAGTATTGCTTTAAATGCTTTGAAAAGTAGCTTGCATTCACAAATTTTATTCAGTGTAGTTAAATTCAACCATTAAGTTTGGCAGCTAAAACTTTAATAGAGAAATATTACTTGTTTATCAGATCGATAATTACTGCAATAGCAGTGTATGTTATTGTAATAGTTGTGCGTAGTATGGTCAATTTTTTTATGTATATAAATTCTGTTTATGCAGGATCTACTGAGAAGAGATAGGCAGCTTTTTGTGTAAATATGAAGAAATATTTAAATCATTTATTTAGAGAAAATCCGATTTTGTTTTTATTGCTCATGTTCCTGGAGCTAAAGTAGTTTCTATGAAAGTGTGAATTGCTTTTTTTTTTTTTTTTAATGCTTTCAACATGAAGGCTACTAGTGTCAATCCATTTGGTAAATTACTCTCTCAAATACATGCAAATCCAAATAGGTTATAACTATACTACTAATTTTGTCTTTGCAAATGCTGGATCTTTAACATACAGACTAATTAAATATTTGTAATAAAATAGTTAACTCCAGCGTGTTATTGCTGTGGTTTGCAAAACTGCATTGAAGTGCTTTCTTTTCATTTCATTGATGGTGGAACAAACATTTCTTTAATAAGGATACAGCACATTCTAATTTTGCAGCAGAAGCTTAGATAAGGATCAGGCCCCTCTGAATCACTGCTTTGACCTATGACATGGGAAGTGCTGAAGCTCTTTGGCAAAAGAAGAGTTAGTCATTCATTATTATGCACAGGACTTTCCAGTTCTAAAGGGGCTCTGTGCTTTCTCTCAGATAGACTTTGTTTGTTGGAAATGAGAACTGTATTTTGGCAGTAAAGGACAAGAACTGAAGCAACTCTGCCAGCAGACTCATTATGACATAATCCTTCATTAATCCTTATTCTCTATTAATAGATCATGACAGAAGTTTTGCTTTGGGTGACCATCTTCACCAGCAAGCTATGAGGTAGCAGTAATAGACAAAGACCCAAATAATAGACCTAAACTCTTCTTTTCGGGCTATCATTTTATTTGCAGTCTTAAGGAAGGACTTACGTGTTACCTTGGGGAAGTTAGTGTACTAAGTGATCTATTTTCTTCAGTGCAAGATCTATTTTCTTCTGGCTATGTATCTGAGAAATATGATTCATCTATTGGAAAATGGATTACTTATGTTACTTACCTGGCAGATAAATACACTGAAAAATTAGGTGTTGATTGCAGACTTGCTGCAGGACAAATACAGGGATGCAAGACCCCATTAGCAGTGAAAGTGGCAGTTAAAAGGCAGAAGACTAAAGAATGAGATTTTAAGTGGCATGTGAAATGAACGTGACAAAATTTGGCCAAGAGAAAGAAAATTTGAGAGGTTTTTGTTTCAGAGAAAGTTCAGGAGCAGAACCCGCATAACTGTGGAGTGTTTGGGAATGTATTTTTGTAACAGTTACAAAAACTATTGTTTTACTTCTTATAAGAAAAAAATATATAAGTCAAGAACGAGGTTCATATTTACCTGCTATAGCAATGTATAGTCCTTGGCTACTCTCAAACTGCCACAGACAGGCAGTGGAATAAAAAGTGCTGAGGAAAAACAAGTAAATTATTTTTGGGGTATTGTTGACTATTGACTAAGTTGTTAGAGCTGAATTTACTGGCATTGGATCTTGACTGTGCCGTGGTGCACAGAACTTCGAGGTTAGTTTGCTTATCTGCTGAAGTGCTCCTGTGGGAACTGACACTGCTGATGACGACAGAGCAGGCTCGTGGGTTTTGTTATACAAATTAGGCTTTGTAACATCTAGTAATATTGTCAAATATAATTTGAATATAAGCCAAAATGTAATTTCTGAAGCAACTGTCTGTATTCTACAAAAGCATTTGTTGGCTTAAACTGCAGTCCATTTAAACTGTAATGATCTGTGATATTTAAGTCATTTAAGAGGGTAAACCAGACTACCTCCATTACCTTCTGTGAAACTATGCTGATTTACATCCATTGTGAATGAGATCACTAATTTTATTACATCTTCCTAAGCTTTAGTACCTCTTTGTTATGATATGTGCTGTAATGTCAGTTTGACTGGGAAAAATGGTGTAGAAAATCCCACTGTTTGACAAACTGAGTGGAAAAGATTTGCATTTGTACTGGATCTTTGAGGCACTTCTGGGATCCAGTGCCTAGAGACACAGGTGAGAAAAACATGCACATCTGAAAATATATAATAATTGCTAAGATGAAATGTTGTTTGCTTCTAGCAGGACAGTATTTTACGCCTGAAAATCTCAATATATATTTCCTTTGTGTAGTTTCTTAGCATCTTCTCCGTTCTATTCAGAAAGGTATGAAATATGAATAGATTGTTAAATTTTTCCATAGGGAAGGTTCGCCATTCATATAGAGGAGATAATGCAATGGGATTTACAATTTATAATTTTTATTTCATCTTAGTGTAATACTTTACACAAACAAAAGATCTACATTTGCTACATACTGTGAGAAACTGTCGGAAGTGTGTTTTTTCCTCTGCAAGTAGCATTTATCACTTCAACTTTTCTGCTGAGAATTTTGAATCTCATCTAGGCATAATGTGGCCATTCAGATACGGGGTTAGAGAAGGAATGGGAAAACATAATTCAGACTTTCTAAGCTATTTGTGGTAGTCTTGTTTTGCACTTCTTTGGAAGCATGCACAATAAAACTGACTTCTGAGTGTAGTTTTACTCCTCTTGCTACTCTACATGCACACAGATAAAATATTGATAGCTTTGACAGTAGGTGTGGTTACATAAATGCAGTTGAGTATTCGGGTCCTGAGTAAAGCTCAGTGCTTCAGCACATCTGGGTTTAATTGTTGCTTTCTGAAGAAGAGATTTCTGATAGTAAGCAGCCCTTTAATCCAGCAGACAAAAGGCATAACAGGATCCACTGGATGGATGCTGACATGCCAAATTCAGTCTGGAAATGAGATACCAATTTTTAACATAAAGAGTAATTAGCCAGCAGAGTGATTTTACTAGAAACAGGCTGGACTGTCTCCTATACTGAACTTTAAAATTGAAATATCTTGTATTCAAATACATTTTATGTCTTGAATGCAAGTAACAGGTTGGAAGAAATGTGTGAATTTTCCCTCTAGTCTATGTGGCTTTAAAATAAATTATTCTATTTTTCTGAAGTTCAATTGTCATTCATTACTTACTTTAATATTACTTGATACGATTGTGATTACTGAGGGTTCTGTGTTAAACCAAGAGAAAAAGAATTACACTGTGTTTTCAGCTGTTCAGAACTGGTGTCACTGTGCTGGCTTGTGACACTTCCACTCTTACCCTGCAAGAACCTGAACTGGTGGTAGTGTCTATAAACAGTAATTCTATATTGTCTTTTGCATTTTATATCCTTCTTTTGCACAAAAACCATGTTTTGGAAAAAGCTATTCTCTTTGTCCCTGTCTCCTTATTAGCCTCAGAAAATAAGCGGGCTCAGCACACCCAATGAACCGTTTTCCTCATATGTCACATCACAGTGTTCAGCTTTTCACTGGGCACCATGGCTGGATCCAGGATGTTAGATAGGCATTGGTACAACACGGATTTAAGTATTTATTTTTCTTAAAGTTAGACTGAAGTTTTTCAGAAAATGAGGTGGTGGGTGTGATGGCTTGCACGCTGAATGATATCATGCTGTTGTGAGAAAACAATGTAATGGATTATACTCAGCAAGTTGTGAAAAATTCTGTGCCACTTGTCACTGAAAAGACCAAAAATAAGAAATAATAAACTACAGCAAGTTTCTTGGTTAGACAAAAAGAAGGAGGATCTTTCTAGCAGTTAGGATGAAAAGTCATTGAAATAGTTTACCTGGAGATTTATGAAGTCATCATTACAAGCTGCTTCACAGGTTTGAGAAACATCTGTCAGTAGGGACATACACACGATCCTGCTTTTGTTGAGGGAGCTGAGGTTAACAGTAGGAGGGTGAAGAAAATGTGAAGGCCAGAGCAGTATTTAAGGTTTCTGGCAGCAATCCTCTCCTTGAACAAAACAAGGTCTTCTTCAGATAACAAACAGTATCCAGAGGATTCCAGGATCTTGTGTGGGCTGTCTCTCTGTGTAACTCAAAGAAACAGCATGAGCCATAGGGGACCTTCTCTAGTCTGCTTCCAGGGAAAAGTGACTTTGGTGGACAGAGTTGTGGATACACTTGTAGGACTTGTAATTAGCCAAATGAAGATGGCCATCACCTCAAATGAGATTATGAGAAGCACCAAGAGCACTGACATCTGCCTTATCCTATTCTTTCCAGCAGTAACTATAAAAGATAAGCAAACCTGGCAGAAGAAAAAAGAAGAAGAAAGCCTGTAAAATTCATATTGTTCAGAAAGCTTGTAGTTTGGGATGACCAGTTATCAGTTCTGTGGGAAGATCATTATCTTCACAGATGAGGTATCACCCAAAGTCATGGGGAATTCAGTTTTAAAGACATAGACCAGTTTGCACGATACTTAGAAGCAACTGATGTTTTCCCTTACACATTAGCAGCTGTGGCCACGGAGTTCTCATTTCACCTGCAACCATTCTCATTTACCCAGGGAATGGAAAATGGCCCTCTGGAGGGGCCTATACTTCCTAGTACTGGAGTGAGAGGAGGTTTCTCATATCAGTCAAGAAAGAGAGGCTTTTGCCAAATTCTGGAGAGAATGGAGCATAGCCATGAAGCTTGGATTTAATGAAATACAATTTGTTCATCTGGAAGCTATTCAAGGTGGCAAAGATAATCACAAAAAATACCATCTGGACTTCCTTCAAAATATCTTTCCCTGCCTCTTAGAAGGCAAATGTTGTAGAAGTTCAACCTGATGTTGTAGAAGTTCAGAATTGCTACCAGTTCCTGTAAATATTCATAGCAGAACTGTGTACTTTGGGAAAAATAGTATAAAAACACATCTATAAATGGCCTTCGGCTTTTATTTTCTTTCTGTACCTGTAAACTATCATGATGGATGCCTCATTGCTAAGCAGGGAAGCTCAATGCTTGTGTGTTTGGAGAGAGAAATATGAATGCATGATAACATTTTGGAACCAATGGGTGATTTGCAGATCCCATAAATCCTTGGTGCAGAAAATTTTAAGAGATCTGATACAGAATATCAGATACCAGTTTCCATTCCAGAGTACCTGTCCCCTCATCCTTCAGAAGAGCTAGGCAGTTATTAAGGGCACTATAAGTGGAAAACCATCACAAAATGGCCTTTTAGATTACAATGACTGCAAAACTTCTGCAACTCAACCTGAAAATAAAAGTCTGAGGTGTTTTTTTTAAATTTTTTTTTCTATGTACGTTTTTTATGTCACCTAACAGCTGGACTGCAAATGCCTATTCAGCCACTTCTTGGCCTGTCTGCACTTTTTGATTCTTTGAAAAGCCAGAGAAATACTTGTTACATCTTATTTTGTACTCTTTGTGCCTAAGGTAGTTTTGTTTCCCGGTGGTGCCATGTGTTTCTGGCAGTCATTCTGAAATGCTGTGTTTTATTCTGAGGTATTAGACACTATCTCTAAGCTCTGGTTTTAATAATATGTTCAATAAAAAAAAAATCAATTGGATTAGCTGTTGCTTTGGGATCCTCAGACATAGTATGTGCATTCAAGAAATCAGTCAACTGTGAAAAAGAAGTTTTTCATTCTTCAATACCTGAAGTGTTTCAAGGTGTAGTGCACACAGAATTCCATAGCCTGCCCTCTTGGTTTTGGTTTGGTGGTTTCAGTTTGGTTTGGTTTTCTTTTAGTTTGTCATATCTGTATCTTTATGACTGCAGGGAGACTCAGGCATGACAGATAGAATATACCTTTTCAATGCTATTGTAGAAAGTCTATGTGCTGCCAGTATTTGCTCCCTGAATATTGCCAGGCAGAGTGACCTCTGCCCAGAGCTCAGGCACATGACAGTGTATGCATATGAACTGCAGAGCTCAGACTAGTTACTGTAAATAGGTTCTCTCCAGCTTCACAGGACAAGGGATTTCTGAGCTGCTTCTTCTGATTGCGTTTCTGTGCACTCCTCTTTTGTCAGCCATAGATGGCAGATCCTTGTTGTACGTATCAAAGCAGTTTCCTACACAATGCCAGCCAGGACCCAGCACTCTCATGTAGTAGGCTCCTTAAAAAAATGCATTGGGAGATGTGGCAGTCAGGGCTGTTAATCACCATATAAAGCATCACTTTCCAAGTGTGAGTCTTCACTGTCTTCACTTTTTGGCTTGGCTTTTCTGCTTGTAGCAATATATGGAATTGTAGCTGTGTATATACAGTAGAAAACCTAAATAGACATGTAATTGGTAAGCTAACTATATATATGTGATAGGACAGCTGCTAAGTGAGCTACTAGTTAATAGTCTGATGGCAGAAAGTGGAGGGATTATATGTAGGAAGAGGTCTTTTATTTGTCGCTAAAAGAAGAGATTCTGACTCATTTTAGGCTCTGGAGTAGTGTGGGTGAGCCAACACGTAGAATGTGGTGAATCTAGGTATTTGAAGGAAAGTGAATGGAAATTGTCATTTTTTGTGACAGGAGAATGTGTTTGGTACGATGCCAAGTAAAAACAAGTATGTGCAGGTTTGTTCTAAAGATCTGCCAATAACACAGAAACTTCTCGTGTCCCTGGGATGAATTTCAGATTCTGAAAGGAAACAAACAGCCAGAAAACAGCCAGAAAAACAGGAAAGAATAAAAGTAATTGAAAACATGTGATCCCAGGTCTTGTGCACAGATTTAATTAAGACCTCTACCTTGCAGTGCCTTTGCCAACCAGTTTTTGTAAACCTTAGGCAAAATATGTTGGCTAGTCCACATTTGAAGACACAGGCGTTAATTTCCATGGTACAGAGGCAATCCTTTTGTTCAGAACTATGTTACTTCAAACGAGTATTTCATTAGGGTGAATATTTATGTAAATTTTGGATGTGCTCTGTGTACTGGAAAAACTCTTCCCGAAAATGTGTCGCATCAGTAATGAGTTGTTGTTGGTTTTTTTCCCACTGCCTTGTACAGTTCTTAGAGATGTAAAGCAACACATCTTACGTTTCCTCCCCTTTCTGCACGCAGAATAGAAATTACAGCGACAGCTTAGCTTGTTTTGCCTATGGATCAATGCCAGAAAGCAGTTTTGAAGGTGTTTTAAAATGAAGACATCTGGCAGCTGGCGTACTTACAATTCATTTGCCAAAGACAAGTTGCATGCTGTTGGAATTTTCAATTGAAGGTCACGCACCAGGTAAAAATCAGTCCGGTGGAGCTCATGTGTGGTGAACCCACACACTTGAAGAATTGTTGGCCCAGGGATGTGTGGGTGGGCTAAACTGTGAAAGATGTTTTTCTAATTTTTTCTCTTTAAAATGTGAAACCCAAAGCTATAAAGAGGTCAGTAAATCTGAGAAGAAATCGCAAGGCTGTGATATTTCAGTGGAACCACCATCAATTAGTTTGAGCAAAGAGTGCCAAAAAAAAGAAAAAGGAAAGATGAATAACAGAATCTGACATAATGTTGGACAAACACTCTACTGTCAACTGAGTGGTCACACACTTTTTGCTCTCATTTTTTTCAGTAAGAAATAGCCTGGAGGATTATTTGTACACAGCTTTGTACTGACAGTGAATTAGTAACACTGTGTCATTGTGCATTCAGTGATTCAGTGACAGCTCTGAGACTAAGCTGTTTACATTAATTGATGTTTAATGGTCTTAATGCAGTATGTTTTACCATTATAAACTTTCTCCTCATCAGTATGGTTATTTAATAAGACACTAATATTTCTAAATCAAGGGGTCTGCACCCACAATGGCTTTACATATGTTTACATGGAAAATACATGTCCTGTCTGTGTAACATGGGGAAACGCTGTTAGTGTTACTGCTGCAAGAATAAAAGCACGAGGCCTGAATTCTTTTCTCACTTAAGCATGGTTTATATAAAAGAAGCTTCTTTTGTGTTAATAGATACAGACATTTTTATTTCTTGTATGTACATAGAAAGAGGAAAATCAGGCCTAGGACACATGAATGCTGCAATGTTTAAAAGTACAACTGTAGCAGATTTTTCTGTGTTTTGCTAGATGAAAGCTTTAATGTGACACTTTAGAATGTTTTGCATTCAGAACATGGTTAGATATAGATAAACCTAAAAATGACCTAAATCCTTGTGAAAACATTTTGAACAATATTGGGTTTTCTAAAGTATAAGCAGAAGAAAAAGCAATCTTCCCCACTGTTTCTGAAAGGAGAAGTTCAGAAATTAATTGAGCAGCATTATTCACTTGCTAAGGTCAGTACCTGTCCTTGTCAATCAATGGAGAGTATTTTTTTCTGCTGTTTCTTCTTTTTCTGTTCCTTCTGCTCTCTAAGTACATAAAAATGTACTTTTATCATATTTTACCCAAAGCTCTTAGGCAGAGGGACCAGAGATCCCAGCTATTCCCTATGGAACTTTTGTCTGAAGCCCAGCTGCTAAACTCCCAGGTTAACTGAAAAGGCAACTTTGGTGTTTAGACTATGAGCTTTCTGCCCAGGGAGTGGGAGGAATAAGGGATGCCTGATACTGGTATTCAGTGCAGGAGCATGGACTTCTCTGTTTTTAAGGGAATGGTTGTAACTGATTGCACTGCAGCGTGGACTCATGGCTAAAGCACTGAAGGATTCAGTGGAGCCAGAATCCCACAAATCCCACTGGACTGCTATTTATGGGAAAAAAATATAACAGAGGCAAATGCATCTCTTGAAGCAATTTTTTTTTGTCAATAGAGAGTAAAACAATACAGAGAAAGAAAAAGGAATACTTATTTAAAACCCTTAAATTTGATTTCTTACTGGGAAAAGTTCAAGCTGTATCCCTTCTCTTTCTTCCATTAAATTTTAAGCTTCCCCTCTGATGCTCAGGTTTTGGACAGCTGGACTTTACAACAATCCCTACCAGTTCTCCTGTTATGTCCTTGTGCAGCTTGCAGGTCAAAGGTAGTGTGATGTGGCTGAAGCCTTAAGCACTTCTGTAAAATAAATCATTGATAATTGCTAGTGTGAATTACTTTGAACCCAAGATTTTGGTGTCAAATTTTGATGCACAAAAAAAGTTGAAACTTTTTCACTTCTTCTGGAGAGGTACTATTTAAGTTATGTGAATGTAACATAGTGTAAAATACTGGATGATTTTTTTGCTTCCTGTAAGAGGAAATGCAGAGTCTGAAGATGAAATATGAAACTGCTTTGAGATGAGGATCTAGAGAAAATGTTGATGATTTGTCACAACTGTTCATCATTGCACTAAACCTGTTTTGTTTTCCTGCTCAAATTCCTGACAGATAATGGCAATCTGACATTCTTACTGTTTTCATTTTACTGCAAAAAAGATCTACAGAGAAGGGGCTGAAACCAAGTAGTGTTATTACATTGCAAGGCTCTTAGACTCCTAAGATTGATTTCTTGAGTAACATAAGCTGTTTCTACTGCAGTCATGTGAATATTTTGAAGTTACTCTTGCTTAATGTGAAATTCCATTACTGGTTGAAAGGAGCCCATGGTTATCCTGCTTAACTATCTCCAAGCATATGAAACTGTGTACTTTGCCCCTATAGATGAGCCCAGGGCAATTATAAATATTTTGAGGGACATCTTCAAAATAATGCACCTAAGGAAGTGTTCTGATCTGATTGAAAATAAAAGATTTTGTTAGTTCACCTTTAGGCTGTCAGGTGACTGTGGAAAAAAGAAGTGTTGTCTTCTTAATTTTTGTGTCCAGTATGATCCTTGAGAGCCTTGCGTGCCCCAGTGTGGCAAGAGGCCTTTTGGACTCTTAGGTTCACTGCTACAGTGTTTTGTGTTTTATCTGGGGAACCCTGAGCCCCTGGCAGTAGGATATAACTGAGGTCTCGGGGGATTTTATAGATTTTACAACAGTGCTCCAAAGGATTCCAGCAGTAGCTGCTTGAGCCTGGCATTGTTTTTGTTTAGCAGCAGACTTGGTTCACTCTGTGACCATGTCCCAGGTCTGGTTTGGTTGTGCTTTTCCTCTTTGTTTGTCATGGAAGCAGATTGCCTAAGCCACTCTGCTATGAGATTTATTTTGCTGAGAAATTCAGTATGAAAACTCGTGATTCTGAGAGTCACTTTGTCTTGGGTGCCAGTGGATCCAAAGTTAAACCTCCTAGAGGATCTTTAAAAGCTCTGTGTAGCAGAGATTCTGCTTCAAGTGGTATATCCATGAGGAATGTTTTCATTAATGATTTCTGAAGCTTTGGGGATGAGGATACTGCCCTCATGTCTGTGTTCTAATTATGCTGAACTGTTAACTATAAATTCAGTGTTTTTGTTGAAGCCTTTCCTTGGCATAATGATGTATTTGGTTTAGTTATTGTTTCTGTTAATTCTAATGCCCCCTGCTGCTGAGGAAATGGCATGTGCTCTATAAATGGAATTATAAATATGTTAAAGGATACAAATTGGAGTGCTTTAAGAGTACAAGTGGATATTTGGGAAGCAAGAAGTGATGCTATATTAGAATGCAATAACATCTTCTGGGCAAAATAGATCCAAACACATACTGAACGTATAGTAAGAGATAACTACAACAGAACTACTGTGGGAATGTGTAAAAACATCTGAGTGTGTGTAAAAATATGAACCACTTTTTACCCATTTCTGGTAGAAGGGAAGGAGTAGGATAAATAAATTTTAGAAAAAATTAAAGAACCATGACTGGGAAGGATGGTGAAAGGTGAAAGCTGCTGAACATTTGGAGACTTTTCCTATTTTTCATTTTTAATTTATTTGCTTTCTCTAAATCCCCTTTTCTCTTTTCTGTGGTTTTTTTTGTGCATGTGGTATTTTTTGTTTCCTCCCCTCTTTGAGACAAAACCCATTCAGCTTTGGTAAAGGTATGCTATTTTAATAGGAATAAAAAGTTGTAGCTACAGACTTGATGGGGGACACAAGTTTTTATGCATGGAATTTTTCATCATAGAATTTGCTCTTCAGAATTTAATAATCCAGAAAATTTTAAATGGTTTGAAAATTTCTTGACAAACAGGTTATTAGTCAGCATTATCATAAGGAAACAGGGAGTAAAGATGGTTCGAACAAGAAGGAATTTGCTTTAAGACCCTGAAGAAGTACTTCAGTGTTATTTGAAGATGAGGTAAAATTCAGTAATATTGTGAAAGAAAATTAAGACTACCATGACAAGGCAGGATGAACCAGTAGAATGCAGTAGATAAATATGCTGTAGATCTAAATAAATCTCAAGAAGAATAGAATTTTGCTGAAAAAAGTATTAGTTTAAATATAGCAAGAAAGATGATTCATTAATGAATATTCATTTTGAGAGACAACCTTGGAAATGAAACCAGAGAAAATTATGCATGAATAGCAAAGAAACATAATGGTCAGCAATGACTGTTAGATAGGATAGTGCAGGACTCCTGTACAGTGGTCATCAGCAGAAATCCCCTTGATGTGGTCTGTGTAAGGCTGTACTGTACAAAACTCTCAGAAATATAAAGTAACCCATCTGTGCCTTTTAAATATTTTTAACCCATCTATATTTTAAATCTATTTTACGATAAATTCCTCTATATCTCACTTGTATTTCTCCATAAACTGCATTACTTGAAGTGAGTTTGTCTTATTCCAGTGTTCATCAGAGATATCCATCTGCAATATCTTCTCTCCTGGTGGGATGTGGAGAGAGAAACCCATTACCCAAGGATCAACCAGTACTGACATAAGAACTTTAGTAGGGCCAGCATTCTTTCCATCATTCTTATGTGTGTAAAAAATGCTAACTTTGTAACTCTTTGTCATTTAGTGAGTGATTTTCAAACACTCGATTCCTTCCTGTTTAAATTCCTCATATTTTGAGTCTTTCTCATAGTCCTATTCAAAATAAACTAATATATGTATTGTATGCACAATGGATGTGCATTGTATGCACAATGGATGTGTATTGTATGCACAATGTATGGATGGCTTGAAAGAGAAGTTGTCTTCACTGACAGTAGAGATCAAGCAAATTTATTTACTTTTAAATTATAACACATATTACATGGAAAACACTCAAATTGTAAGGTGAATAGTGGGTTGCAGTAAAGTCTGGACTTGAGTAAAGGGAATAAAATAATACTGACTTTTAACTGTTCACGTGCTTTGCCATTAACTCATCCTTCTTCTTTTTTTGGCAATAAAATGTGACCAGGAGAAAAAACATCTCTTCTGTGATCAAACTGTTCTCTTTCAAAGAGGCAGGGAGAGTGTTCTTTTCCACATCCAGATGGCCATTCCACAGTGAGGAATAAAGGACAGCCATGAGATATGGGCTGCCCCCTTGTCTGAAAACAGGCACAGACTCACAGCCTAGCTCAGATAAAGAGAACTGTAGAGAAATTTAGACCTTCACCTGTGGAGGCACCCAATTAATAACTAAGAGCTCTCCAAAAACCAAAGTTTCCTAGTTTATGGAACTTAGCTACGTGTTTGTTTTCTTTTTTGAAAAATGCAGATTGTGTATTTCCTGAGTTATATAAATTCACAAAAAAAAAAAATTTCCTTAATCTCCTCTAATCTCTTACAATCCTATGAAATATCAGTTCACTTCCTTCTGTTGCCTGTTTGTAAATAGACTCTGCTGAGCCTGATAACATCAGAGCATTCGTAGCTTATCACATTTGGAAATGATGACTTGTTCTCTTATGAGCTGCTCTGATGGGTCACTTAGTCCATACCCAGGGAATAATAAACAGTTTCAACACGAATGGGGGCAGTCCAGCTTTGGTAGCTGTGCCCTCCTGGACCAAGCCTGTTGGCACCATCAGCTTCATAGGGATTCTGAGCATCTTGGCAATGTGGAACCAAATTCCACTTTCACACTCAACAACCTTCTCATATATATAAAACCTTCAAGGACACCTGAGGGCAGATCTGGCTCCGTGTGATTAACACACAGAGTGAACTCACAGAACCTATCGGAAAATTTTCATAATCAGTATCAGAAAGTTTGGATAAGTGTATACTCTGCAGTATCTTTACCACAGAAATTTTCTGTTGCAAGCTGCCGTGCTCAAGTATGCATTTCTTTTATGAATGAAGGTCTTTTGTGCATCAAGATTAAAATCCTCTGCCTCTCTGCTATGAAGGGGAAAAAAAAAATCTCTTTGAGAGTGCAGTTCATGTAAACCATTTCTTTAAAAACAGAGCCCTTAAATAGCTCCAAGTACATTTCTGTGTATGACACATAAATGTCCACTAATTGCATGAAGGGAGAACTGAGATTCCAATAGCAAATTCTGTAAAAAGTAGATATACAAAGAAAAGTGGAAGCATCTGTTTAATATATACGACATTAGAATTTAATTTTACCTCTGTGATGCTTTTGTGTAGCTGCAGTGTTACAGAGGAGCACATAAGCATAGTAGTGCAGTGTCAGCAGGTGCATGCCACCAAATTACTGCTTTTAATTTGCATATTCATCTGCTAAGAAGCATGTCATTATCATATCAAAGGGATACTAAGCAACATCTAGCTTCGAGAGATGTGGCATAGTTTCAATACGAGCAATTAATGCAAGATGAGGACTCTCTTTTTGTCATGTCTCCTAGGGCTAGCTGTAATCGGGCTTATTATTGGATACCAATAAGACTGAGGTACCAGTTGGCAGAGAATGAGAGAAGTACAGAAAAACAGAGCTGTATGAGGTGTCTTAACTACACACTTGATAGAAAACCAATTCTCTGGTCACTTTTTGAAAACAAAAGCTGCTACTATCTGCTGAATAAGTCTGATCAAAGATAAACATTATATGGAGCATATCTTTAAAGGGAGATGACAGAGAGAAAGTTAAACCAAAATAGGCTATATTTTCCATGAAACAAGTAAGGAAAGCTCACTAATGAAATGCAGAATAAGGACTCTTAGAATTCCATGGTCTTAGAGAAATGGATTTCTAAAGGACTCTTAGAATTCCATGGTCTTAGAGAAATGGATTTATAAGTAAGATTTTATTTCAAAGATCCTTGGTACAATAGGTCACTACTCCATGGGACAAAGAGGGAAGATGCAGATCATAATTCAAGAAAGATGGCAGGTCTCCTGTCACTGTTCTGTGCAAGGCATCATACCCTGTCAGTGCTCACAACTAGGAAAGTAGATGGAGTCTTACGTGTTGAATAAATCAGTATTCAAAAGTAGTTTCCTATGGTAAAGATCACTTTCTCTGGTGGACTGTTTAGAGAAGATATGCCAGAAAAAAAAATTCTCCTCACGAATGAAGAGATGTAGCTAAGGACATGCTGGGTCAGCCTGGGGCCTGCTGTGCTCAGCCTGCTGTGCCCAAGATGTAGGGAGAAGTAGAGGAGCAAGACAAGAGTACAAGGATGTTTCTGACAGAGGACATCCTCCGAGCTTCCACCGTTTGGCAGGGTCCTCCTAAAACCGATTTGACATCTGTGTTCAACAGCTGTGGGTAAACTTTGGGAAACAGTTTATGTTCTGGCAAAGACAAATGGTGCCTAAAATGTGATTGCTGACAGACTCTTCAGACAGGTATTTCAGAGGGACAACTTCAGCTGTGAGCTGGTTAATTACATTTCAGATGTTTGTTGTTCATCATTTATCTCTTGTTATTTAGCTCTTTTGAAAAACCTAAGCTCTACAGCCATCGAAATGTGGTCAGTTTTCATCTCCTCCTCCTGAGGATCTGATTCATAATGCAGAGTTTAGTATTGCTCGTGCAAAAAGAATCCTGAACTACACTGACCAACTTCATTTTTTCAGAGAGGGAAACTTTTCCCCTTTTCATCACTGGGCCATCATCTTTTGACAAGTATTAGGTGTTGAGGAAGTCCTGCTTTGCATCTTTAGTACTTTTAACTCCATTCTTGCCACTGAGACTAATTTCCCTGATTTATTTTTAATAATTTCAATAAGATTAGGACTTTACCCTCTTTGGGCACTATTGAATTGGATTCATGGCTGTAGCTGCCCCAGCCTCCTGATAATGATCAGTTGTTAGTGGCAGTTAGTCATTATATTGTGGGAATGAGAAAGCAGCTGTAATGTTTAAATATCATGATTATAAGGTTAGTAGTAGTTTTTCATGATTTATGCAATAATGTATAGGTACAACGACATGTGCTTCGTGTCAGCAATATGAATACAGATAAACAAAATAGATGTGCCACTTACACGATACTGTGGCTTTTGTCAGCTCTCCTAAACAACTTTTGTTGTATTTTGTTCGGGTGCTAATAGTCAGCATTTTACAACATCTTGCTACACTTAGTAGAAGATAATTTTGTAGTCCTTTAATGTTTCACTGGATTAACTGGATAATCTTAACATTGGCATTTCCCTACGTTTTGAACTCTTGGGAATTGACTGTTAAAAAAGTTTTCTGTCTGTCATATCTACAGTAGTGATTGTCACATAATGGTAGACAGTAGGATATTAAATGAACTTAAGATTTGTATTAAGTGAGATCTTGAATACACTTCCAGGGCTTCAATGGTTTCAAAATCTCACAGGCAAGGTTGGGACAAAAAATTTCAAAGATAGTTTCAGTGTTTTCATTTTTTTATCAGAATACCATTTACCATTATGGTGGGGTAAAATAGAAACTAAAGACTTATATGTTTTGAAATTATGATAATAATTGAACCTTAAATAAAAAAGGAAAAAGAAAATCCAAAGGTAATTTGGAGGTCTCCACTAGAGTTCACCAATAACATCTCACTTTCTTTTTACAAATGAATCCCTGAAGGGTCTCTAGTGAAAAAAAAAAAAAAAAAACAACAAAACAATAAAGAAACCAAACCAAATAAAATCTTAATTTTTCCAAACAAATTTCTGTCTTATTATAAATTCTGATGGTCTAATTTTTTCCATAAGTGATGACAAAGCTTTGTTTAATTTAAAATTAACATTGCCCCCTTGGAAATATATGGACTTCTCACAAGGGCTAAACTTTTTTTAAGCTTTTAGAGATATGAATCATTTGCTATAGTCTTAATCTAGTTGTTTTCATTCTAGCAAAACTTTTAGTAATACAAGGAAACTATATTGGTGGGGAAAAAAATATAATTGGGTTTTCTTGTTAAAATTTGCAGCTATAATTGTAATTTGGAAGAGGGATATCTTAATGATATACTTGATTGTTACTTTTCAGACTTCGTAGTTAAGGATTTGTAAAGTGATACTGAACGCTTTATGTTCCTTGCAGCCTCAGTTCCCTCATCAGTAAAATGATTATATTCTCTACTTCTGTGAAGTGTCATTAAATGTTATTTACTAATATAAATCACATACATTTGAGAAGTTGCTATATTTTTATTGATACAACCTATACGGAAATTAAGCAACTTTGATGTTTTGTCTTCAGGATGTGACTCAAGAATGGACTCTACACTGTGTGAAATTATCCTTTTTTGGCAGCATTAAAAGTAGTACATTGAAGTAGTGAGGAAGACTTCTCTTTGAGAAACTATTGCTTATTTACTTTTTGATGTTTAACACAATACATACCAGTATATAGTGAATTATTACAAGATAAAACTGAGATAGTGAAGAAAAATGAAAATAATAGGGGTTTTCCTTGATATATTACAGTATATAATTTTTAATTCTGCTTATAATTTGGTATGCTACTTTTATGATGCCAAACCTCCCAGTTAAATAACTCTGTATACTCAAAAACTCTCAGAGTATTTCATAAAACTGATCTAAACTGAATTTCCTTATACTTTGTAGATATGTACTGTTCAAGTAAACATTATTCAAAGTATTACAGAGAAAACTGGACAGCTTCCTTCAGGCTCCAACACTGAGTCACGTTTGCCTACATTCAGTCTTGCCTCTCAAGTCATTTTTTAATTGGATGTAAAGAAACTGGCGTAGTTTACTTTAGATAACCATTATTAATTAGGTGATACATTAGTAACATCTTTAAGTTTCTCATTTGGAGGTTCGTCATTTCTAATGTCAGTGTTGTGAACAATAGCACACATTAATTTCATTCCTAAAATTAATTGGAGTATTGATATGGGTCATGCCTTCAGCAGCATTTTTTCTCAAAGACTGAAGGTACAGTGCAGAATATATATTTAATTTTAGCATACTGTGTTTTTACTGAAACACTAGTATCAAATATCAAAGTAATTAAATATCAAGTAATATCAAAGTCCAGTTAAAAGCTGTGGTGGAGGCTGCGTCATGGTGTTATTCATCCTGTTTCCTGGGGAAGAGGAACAGATCATGAAATGCATCTGTGAATTGTAAGAGAGTATTTGTGCACATTTTTCAGATGTATTCTGTGATAGAAGGGCTAACCAGATGCAGCTAAACTAATTTTTCCAATGCCATTTCAGACTTGGGGGTTGAAGGAGAAGAGCCCTGAGTTGTAAGACTAGAACTGTATTGCCATGATAATGGTAAAATAAGCAGTGACAGAGCCAGCTTAAATCTTACTGCAACAAATGTTCCCCAGTCATGGAGCATTTTCCATACAATCCCAGATCCCTGGATCTCTCTGGTCTCACTGTTCAGTGATGGTTGGCTCAGGCCAGCCCGTGCCTTCATATGGCTTCCTGCTCCCTTAGGGTCTGGTCCTGCCTGGCCATGGGTACCCTCAGCTCCCAGTGATGATTTCAGTGGGATTGGACGACCTCACAGGAGGGTGCTTGATGCCTGACAAGATCAGACACCGATAATTGAATCATGCAAGACAGAGGTGCAAGAAAATTGTTTTCTTTCCAGTTTCACTCTGCTGAAGTCAGACTGACTTTCCACAGTATGTGTGCAAGTGCCCAGAGCCAGATCCTACAAGATAATACTGAGTTTTTGCAGTTGTCATTTGCTTCATTAAGAAGTGAGGATGCTCAGATGCTGGATTGGACCTGTTTTACTGTACTTCATTATTTCTAAACCATGATCAAATCTGTTATTTCTTTCCAAATCTATTGAAGCAAGTATTGTTTCTTGCAGATACTGCAGATCATCTTCAGATGATGAGAAGTGAACAGAAATGACACTGCAGACTATGTAGTATCAGTTATTATTCATAAATAAAGTTTACCATGTATTCATAAAGTAGCAGAATTTAAGCAAATTATAACCCCAAATTTTTTTTCAGATATATTTAAAATAGAAGGATGATAAATGCTTTGAAATAATAATTTGCTGGTTAAAATGAAAAGGTTGATGTAAGAGTGAATTAAAGCACATCATTTTAAACATGATCTTTCTAATACAAATGGAATTACTATAAATAGACTCTGGTTGTATTGTCGAGTAATGTGTTCAGTTATGCCAGACTAATAACTCCTCAGCCATGTATTAATCTACATTGTTTTAATGTCAGTAAATGTTCTAATCTGCTCAGCTGTAGCTCGTGGTCATAACACAATGCCTGACTATGAAAAGTACATTTTAACTTACCACTTTTCATTTAATGTTCACATTTTTATCCTCTATATAACAGTGCTTCTAATAACTTTTTTCCTGTAACACATCTTTGCTAATTCTGCATGGTAGAAGCATCTGATTTTCCAGTGTCAAATGTTTTTTTGCTTAGGCTTTCATGTGTGAACTTGGTGATGATGAATAAGGTTGCATATTTTCAGTCTTCTCCCTCATTGTCTTTTCTCTCTAACCAAGACTCAGCAGGTGAGACTTCACTCCACCAATACAGGGCTCTTTTTCCCAAAGAATTATCTTCATCCCAGCTGTGCCCTGCTTTCAAAAGAGATGTGAAGCCATTCTGGAACTTGAGACATTAGTGATTCCAAGGAAAAGAAACCAGAAACTGCCTCTGCTTGTGATCATTACCAATCACTCATGAATGAATGCTCGGAGATACTTAACCCCTATATGACTTCATCAGTTGTTCAAGCATTAATTCTACTCCTGCACTGATGACTTTATTCACAGTTTGCAGAGAGCATATTGAAGCTCTTAGCTGAAGTTTAGCCAAGGCTGTATATATCCCATGCCAGGGATAGTGTTACATCCCAGGACTTCCTGATTCTTACACGTAGACCTTTGCAGTGGTAGAAAAAAGGACTAATGACTGAACAGACACATGGAAGGCTTGCAGCCCTCTAGGAGAGTTAGTAGACTGTAATGTAATATGGACCATTTTGAGTCAATGCTGAGTGGAATAGTTATAAGACAAGATTTTTTTCCCTGTTGGCGCTGTAAATGCTAACAAAGCTGTTGGCATTAGTATTAATTCCTGGTATTAATTTATCTGCTGGCACCAGGTGTGGTAAATCTTGTAAAGAAAAGTCAATCCTAGCTTGAAAGCATATTGCTTTGTTTTTCCTGGGAGGGCCAGGACTGCCTGCTTTCTTCATACAAAAAGGAAAGGAAAGCAAAGCAAGGACTCATTGGAAACAGAATATTAAAATGCGTGCCCTTGTCTCTAGACAGCCATGGCATTTTCTTTGCAACCCTTATTTCATCTTTACCGCTTTTGTTCTGTCCAACATATAATTCTATATATGGTATATTTGGGCTTGTTTTTATTTGTAGAGAGAAGTACATCATATTTTTAGGTGTTGAAAATAAATGACCGTACTAGTGCTACAAAGTTTTTCGGTGCTGCTCCAATGTGTGGCTGCTCTGTCCACACCTGAAGGAAGCAGCTCTGTGGTGGAGTACCTTGGCAATTCTCTCCCTGGAAGTGCTGCTTATTATCTACACATGGGATTTTTTTCTTTGTCACCGCCTTCCTGAAAAGGTGAAGAAACTACCATTATCAGGCTCAATAAGGAAAAATACCTTTGTAAATGTTCTTTTGACATTAACAGTTATATTAACTCACCTGCCAATGCTCAGATGAACTGCTTACTACCATGGTCCTGTGCAGGGCAGAGGGTTGAACTCAATAATCCTGGTGGGTTCCTTCCAACTCGGTTTATCTGTGATTCTGTGATACTTATTTATCTACATCAAATCCACAGAGAATCATCATATGCAATTCTCTTTTTGGGGTCTTTATAACTTGTCAAAAGACAAGCTGAACTATTCCAAGCACATAATAATGTGCCATTATTCACTGTATAATGTCTGTACTTGGCATTCCTCTGATTTTAATGTTTTGCACTAACCAAGGGCTTTTCACTGTAGAAACCATCTTTGAGTTATTTGCATCCTTGGCTTTGAGTCCAAGTAGAATCAGGCTGGCAGTGTTTGTGTTTCCTGTTTATTTGACTTAGTTAAAGGAGAAACTTGAGTTTTTACCAGTGCAAAGTAGTAGAGTTGAAACTGAAGTCATAAACATGGTAGATGGTAGCCTCAAATGCTGCTACTGCATTTGGGATTGAATTGGTACTTCGAGATTGTGGGTTAGGCTCTGGAAATCATTTTCTTCATTTACAGGTGAAACTGTAGTTTTTCTTTCTGTACATATTCTTTCGTCATGTAGTCATAGACAGGCAGAGAATGTGAGCTACTTGGCCTTTTAGCAAAAGATGTTTCTTCCAGTATGAAGGACTTTGGGATTTATTTAGTTACGTTCCCTGATCACTTGGAACAGGATCCCATGCAAACCTCTTACGACGTTGATGTGACAAAGATCTAGGGTGAACATAGTTATATATGGAAAAGTCTCTGAATGTATGGATGTGGATGAGTAGACTGAAACCTCCAGCACCCAAGGACTGGGGCTCGTTTGTGTTCCCTGTGGATCAGAAGTAAATATCTGCAGTCCATCTGCCAGCTAACAAAAGCATTTCTTCTTTGGTGCTGACATAGTTTCTCTGATAATAGGTCTCTTAATAGCAGGAATTTGTAAATCAAAACTACAGTAAATATATCAACGGTACAATACTTTCCATGTCTAAATAAACAGGTTTTTTTCACTTTCACTTTTATCTTCAGGATGTCAAGCAAGAGATTAGAAGGCAATTTTGAAACTGAAGGGGGGGAGGGGCACCATGATGTTATTCTGTAGAAGTTATTTGATTGCTCTTCATAGTCTTTTCATTACAATTGGCATTTAGAAACTCAACCACACATGCCGCTCCACACCTTTCTACATGATACTGTTTCTTCCTGTTCTCCTTATCTGTAACTGTGATGATGCACAGCTTTCTCCTATTTCTTTCTTGTGGGTTTGTGCAGTTTCTTGATGTTTGTGACAGGCCACGATAGGGGAAGCTTTTATCACTGTGGGGTTTGGAGGCCTCAGTAAATTGAAAATTGCAAATGAAATCCACTGGGCTTGAATTCATCAGCTATTATGTCAGATGACCTTTGGCAGCTGCTGATAAAAATGAGAGAATGTTAGCTCTGATCCAATTTTCAGCACTAACCATTCCTTTTCAAATCCATTCACAGTCAGGCAGCAGACACATGGGAAGTGAAAATGATAGGGTTTCAAGAGAGCTGCATTGTGTTGCAGATTAAGATTTTCTCCCCCTATTTCTAGAGGTCGGCCCCCAGGCCCCTGTCTGGTATCTACCTATTGTCCAATCAGTTTCAATATCTGCTTTAGAGGACATGTTAGCCATCCTTACAGATAAGTGCTTACAGGAGAAAATGTTGGACTTAATAGTTTTGCTTAGGAGGCATCAAGGGTCACAGTGTACCAATATTGACTGGCACATGTTAGTTTAATCTGACATTCTTAGGAATGCGACACTAGATTCTTTTGGAGTTGTTGATCTCTCAGATTTTTGTTCCCAGGTCTAGGTTTTATAAATTTTATTTTTCTGTAACAGTTTATATTCATGAGCCACTGATATTCATAAAAAAGCCTGCCATGGCTGGACCCAGGCAGCCCTTACCTTGTACCCCTGTCTTAGAGGTTGCATAAATTATGTTGCATGATGGTACTGTGCGCTTTCTCCTTCGAGAAGCTGAGAAGATACAGATATTTTTTCAGCACTTGCAAACTATGCACTATGGAAAATTAAATAATTAGGCTTTCAAACCAAAATTAATGTAATAAATATAATTTTTAACTGGGTTAGGTGTCAATTTTGCCTTCTAAGATCTTGCCATGTGTGCAGCCCCTCCCTCTGCCTTTGGCTTCCTGAAGAATGAGGAGTGAACTCAGCCCCTCCAGGAGTTGCTCAAGGGCTGAACCCGAGTTCAGGATGACCTTTTAAACCAACATCATGTTGTATGTGCCCCACTCCCTACCAGCTTTTTTCTCCCCAGTTTAAGAAGGAAAATAATGAATCTGTGGACTCTGTTCCCTTGAAAAAATAATGTATGTCATTAAAATTTAAAAGTTTTAGAATAGTACCTTGTACTGCTTAGTTGTTCAGTTTTTAGAGACATAGCTCCCATTGAATTCTCTTTTTAGAAGGCAGTAATGATATGTAGATTGGACTTGTTTGGACAAGAATTCAAAAATCAGATTCCTTGACTGATCACACTGTCACTCTTCAAAACATTGCTGTTAGGTCTTCATTGGAAAAGATATTCCTAATATTCTTACCGAAATGTTTCAGAAGTACAATGCCATCTTAAAATTGCATATGTTTTATATTTAACATTTTTACTGATTCCCTTAGCTAGACTGTGAATAAATATTCAGCGGCTTGGCTTAATAAATAAATAATTTTAAATTAATTTATACGGCAGGGTAAAAATATGAATATTACTACAATCCAAGTACTAATTTTTAAAATAAGTCCAATCCATACTTGCTTCTGTGTAACTATTGGTGGTCTAAGCATTGGAGAATGAGAAATAAACCCAGTTTTAAAGATTAACCTGGAACATGCACATGCATTGATTGCATGTTCATCAAATTAAAGTTAAAACTAAAGCTTATATATGTACATTTTATTTATTTCTCTAAATCACATAGAGAACTATTTCAGATGTAAGTATAGCTGTACCCTTTGATTGTGGGCAAACTGTAGAGCTGACTCAAAGTAATCACCTGTTTTGCATTATTATGTCGTCATATTTTCCATATCATAATTTTAAGATATAAAATTTGCATGGCAATAATTTTTATCCTTAGATCTGTTCATATATGAATCCTTGGGAAGCCCAACTGCAGATCCAAACTTTTCCTCCCTTCTCTGTCTCTCCAGATAAAAAAATAAAAAATTTCTTTCTCAATATTCTTCCCCTTTCATATGAATTTCTGATTGCTGCAGTGGTGTCACTTAGCATTTTATAATTTTCCTATCCCAAATAAGGAATGTTCAGGAAATTTCAACAAATCTGAAGCATCTCTCTCTTAAATATGTGCTTATATAAAACTGTGAGATTGATGCAAGCTATAACAGAATAAGGTTTTTTAAAGAGAATTTCCTTCCTGGAAGCAGATGTTCATCAAGCCAGCAAGCAGAACTGGCTGGAGCTTGCCATGAAAGCCAAGGCCTGGCTGGGGATGGCTGGGTGACTGGAGAGGGATTTCCCTGGAGTTTGTGCCTGATCCCAGGTGCTCCACTACTGTGGCTGTTCAGTGTCCCAGGAGATTGATTTTTCTTCCAGGAGGCCTGGAGTATAAGGAGCTGCTGCTGGTGGTCATTCAGTTGTTTGCTTTTAAGCATCATTATAAACTTCCTGTGACTGTGTTCTTACGTGGGGAAAACCTGGAACTTCTTTGGATAGAGAAAAATACTGGTATAGATGATTTGGCTGACTTCTTATGTATCCCTCAGCTGAATATTTTTACTCACATTTAAGTTTTGGTCTTTAATAAGTCAATGAATAATGCAATTGAAAACCATTACATGGAATTAACCCTCAGAAAAGACAACTTTAGGTCATGTTCACAAAGGATATATTGTCTAAAGTTGATTTCAACATAGCTATGTATACTTTCAAATCAAATACTCAATTTTGAAAGGTATTGAACCGCATTCTAACAAAACCTAGCATGATTCTTTCTAAGTTATTCCAGAAAATAGAGAATGTAACAATAAAGAGAGATTTATTTTTTTTTAAATGAGGGTTTTTGGTTCTCATTTTTGGATCTATATTTTCCAACAAACAGTCCAGGATGTCTTCAAGTGTTAAATAATTTGTTAAATCATATGACATTGTAATTGCTGTATTCTAGTACTTAAAATGGAACAGTTTTTTCCTACCAAAGTTTTACAGTTAATATTTTGTTGGGCAAATCATACATAAAAAGGAACTTTCCTTTAAATCCTGTAAACCTGTTCCAGTAGTATATTTAAAATGTGGTGTTAATCCTTGTGGCAACCCTAAAAAAAGTTCCCGTGAAAAAGTAAACCATTCACATTAAGCATGAAGTGAAATGCAGTCCAAAATATGTTTGTAATCCACTGTTTCTGAAACACAGTACTTGGAGACTTCAAGTCTTGGAAGACTTCAAGTGCCTCGAGTGACAGAAGAAATGGATTTCTCTTTGATAACCAATGATTTGTGTGCAGTTTTCTAACACTTCCCTCTCTCTCCGCTCTGCCCAGAGCGGGGCAAGGGCTGGCCTGGGGCCAGCCTTCCCTGTTACGTTCATTTCTTTGTCTCCTCTTGGCCTCCTTGTGTCCATGTACAACAAGTGGACACAATTTGGCTCCTAATGTTTGCAAAGCTTTACAAATCTTAATCCTAAAACATTGTATCCATCAAAGCATGCATCAGAATCTAACTTCTTGGTTTGTGTATATTAGTGATCTTTAACCAAATATTCAGTAATTAGCTAAATCTAATTATAATCCAAGCAAGATCAGTTTGTTTGTTTCTTTGACACGCATCCCTTTTATAGTGTGATTGGAAATGAGGTTAAAATCTGATGCTGGACCTGTATCGGGGAAGCCATGTAAATGCTGCATCCATATTCTTGTATTATTATACAGCAAAGCTTTGAAGAATCCTTGCTCAAAATGAAGTCCAAGTGCTACTTACTTAAGAAATGTGTAATGAGGAAGAATAGAACATTTATCCTGCACAGCTCACAGTTTAATTAAGCAGGAAAAAAGAATTAGTGGCAAAGAGTATTCGTGGAGAAGAGAAACAGGCATGTAAATGTGTAGGCATACATAGAACTTTTATTCCTTTTTTACATTTCTGTATATTTAAATGTCATTCCGAGAAGGTGCTATGGTCAAGAGAATAAGTGAGGAACATGCTTTAAAATTGCAAAAAGCTGTATTTTTGCCCGATTCATCTTACTGACTTGTTAGGGGGCCTTTCCTTAATTTCCCGTTTGATTTTGTCTTGTGTTTTTATGTCATCTCCTAAATAGAAACACCAACCGTATGTCAGATAAGTACTATTTTATTTTGGCTATCTCGGCTTCCATTGATTCATGTACTGTTTTTCACAAAAATGGTAGCAGAATCAATGTTTGTAATGGTTAAGTTAGTTTTCCAAAGCCATTAATGATTCTCCCAGTTATATTTTTCGTTCAGTGTTCAACATGACTCACTTCCGGAAAAACCCATTTTAAAAACAATGTTTTCCTCATCCTGGCATTGAAAAAATAAAGTTGCGTGAAGAATTATAAAGTAGAAATAAAGCATCATTTGCAGAGTATTTACTATATGGAGCTTGATGTTTGTCTCCTTAGGCTGTTTCTGCTCAGGAGAACGCCAAATGTGGGCATGAAAATCCAGAATGACTTCACTGAAGTCAGTGACTCTATTCAGTGCATGTTGGGGTAACTAAGATTAGATATAGTCACTTTCTATGTCCTTTATTTTACCCAATGTAAGACGTGCAGTTGCCATTTCAGTAATCCTGCAGAGAGTCACCAGGAATTTTAGCAGTGCCACGTCATGAAAGCCGTGTCTGCTGTGTTATCCCTCGTGTTTAACTGCTGACTCCATCGATGAGCATTTCACGTGCGCAGGTCTTTTTTGGAATGATGCATCAGTGATGACACACTGAAGCTTGTAGAGAAATTAATGCTGCTGTTAAAGAAAATACATTTGCATCTCTTTAATAAGGACACCTGGGGGAAATGCTGATCCTTCTGTTTAAAAATCTTTGAGTGTTCAACTTTGAAGGGTTATAGGCAATGTATGTGCAAATGGAAAATATAAGGAAAAATACTAAAACATGCTAAAATCTGATTTTATCTTGGGAATGACCACTCACTCAAAATTAGATAATATATTGGACTTCATCTCTTGACTTAGTTAAGAGTCCTTAAATTGAACATAAATGTATGTGGAACCATCCTTTCTTATGGAAAAATCACAAACAGAAAGAAGACTGTTATCAGCTGCCTAGATTTTTATTCATTTGCAGAAAGAATATTACTCTTAAGATGGAAAATATTAGGTTGTTCAAGAAGTTTAAGATGCTTAAAGGTTCTGTGGAAAAAGTAGGCAGCCATCTCACAAATTCAGAAGTTTGGCCAAGTTTCTGCCCCCAAGGTATTCCCTTGGCTGCCTTTTCACGGTGGCACCATGTATTCCTGAAATATTTACTTGCTGTGGAGTGTGGGTGTATCTACTCATTCCGATTTTCTGAAAAGCCGAAGGCATGAACTTCTTTGTGCATATGTACTTGAAAGGTTGCTGCTGGTAATGAAGGGGACCAGTGAGCTCCTGCCTGCAGAGGTTTCAGCCCATAAGGAGCATCAGTAAAACATTGCAAAGTCTTTGCCTGTACCAAAATTGCTGGTTTTTCTTCCCAATTCTTCCCTGTGCAGTTCTGCACCACAAACACCACTATAGAGCAGCTCTGTGTGATTTTCTAAACTAAAAGACATAGTTTTCAGCAAGCTGTCTCGCTGAAATTATCAAAATTGTTGGATGGTCTGTAATTACAATTTTCTATCTTCATCAGGTGAATTGCATATTTTTTTCTTCCTTTAGAGGATGCAGATGCTTTGCAAATGACTTCTGAAAAAGAGTTGTACAAAGAAATCAAGTTAATATCTTGGAAGTCTTGTGTGGATGTGATGCTGAGATGCTGATAAAATTACATGGTTAACAGTGTAGGAAGAAGCATAAAAAAACAAGGTGTCCCAGAATACAGTTCAACAATTATTAATTTTTATTTCTTTTTTAAAGTGGTAAAGACAGTGGCATGAACAAAAGAGAATGAGAGCTGTGCTTGTTCATACTGTTCTGATTTTATGCTGGTTGTCCTTGCTCTGTTGTACTAGAAATAGCTACAGAAAACAATATTTCTAATTGATTTCTAAGATTTATTTCTGACACCAGCATTTTCTGGCAAAGGTTTTTCTTCACATTTGGGAATGAATGAAAGGAGAACTTTGCAAATGCTGTAGATCTGGGTCAAGATCTCCTGTAATTTTGGGGGGTAATTCTTTGTTGCTCTTGTTGTTGTGTAATTTAGAAGATAAAGGATTTGCTTTTGAATTCAGTATTTTTGCTTCAGACACATTCATTTCCACGTGAAATTTGCTAACATATGTTCTACGGGTCAGTGAATAATCTGAAATTCTCTTATGAAATTTGCTACTCTAAAAATTTTGGTGAATTATTGCAAAACAAAGGGATATCTGTCTTGAAGCTTATTTATGATTGATCCATAGCCTGAACACTATGAGTGACAGTGATATTGAATTGTAATCCTAAGTTCATTTTAGTTAAATTAAGTCCAATAGTTCAGCTACGGCTGCTTTCCTGGTGAAACTTGCTTAGGTTTCTTTTAACTTATTCTACTTTAAAGAGTGGATGAGAATTACTTGCTAAATCAGATTTGCAATGTATTAAGTGAAGACAAATAACAAGGTTTGTAATTTACAGGGGAATGAGCAATTTCTCCTGGTCTGAGGCCTGATTAATTAACTACGCTATTGTCTTTTGATAGTTTCCATTTTTCTTTCTTTTTTTTTGAATATTTTTTTCAAATTACAAATTTTTCCAAAGCACAGCAAATTGGAGCAAATTGATCTCTTTACTGAGTTTTATATCCACCCTTCATTTTAAAGACTGAACTTATGTCTGTGTATATGGAACTGGTAATGGATTCAATTTCATAAAATATAGTATGGAAAGATGCAAAATCACCTTTAAAAGTTGTTAAATTCAGGATTAATTTTGAGACTCTTCTTTGCTCTGTCTTTGGTTCAATAAAGCGATAATGCAATTTCCGGATAGTTAGTGATTGCTTGTGGAAAATACTTATTTTAAGATTTTTTTATTGTTAGATTTTTTATACTCACTGGAATTGTTTCTGTGTGCCATTACGATTTATCAGTAGAGAGCTTTGCGAGGTCTCATACAGTCAAATGTTGTAAAAAAAGCCTGGTGAGCCTGGCAGCTGGGAGCATTGATGCCACACAGTGTCTCTCTATCAGTGGCATCTGGATGTGGGCTTGGCCTCCTTCCGAGGCTGTTGGCTCACTGCACTGCTGCCTATTCAGATGTATCTGTACTAAAGCATAACAAATTTACATATGTTTTGCATAAAGCTTTCAAGCTATTACTTCTATGTTTCAGGTTGCTACACTGGAGATTAATCAGAAAGCAAAAGTATTATACCTAGCAAACTATTATCCACAAAATGTATTTCATCTCTCTGAATTTTTTGTGAATGGGTTGTTTGGGACTTTTATATTTCTGGTGCAGGAATAAATGAAAACGGGGAATTGAAGGACACATTGGTAAAAAAAATAGAAATTATGTTTTCCTCAAGAGCAGACTGGAGGATATTTCCCCCTTCTTTTCATAATTAAAGGACAAATATTAGATGTATTTAAACTATTATTCAAATGTTCGGGCTTGTGGAGATAGTACTCATGTTGTTTTCTCTCCAAGTTCCTCCACTGTCCTTGTTTCAACTGTGAAAGAATGACAGGGAAGTTCATGGGAAGTTGTTTCATATGCGGAGGTTCTCAGGGGACCTAAATGCCACTCTCTTTGAAGCCCTTCCCCACAGCTGAAAGAAGAGTTCGTGTAACAGTTCATGCCTAAAAGCAGGTTCATAATCAGTTAGACCAAGGAATGAAAGCTTTCTTTTCTGATGTTGTTAGAAAACATAGAATGGAAAAAGAAAATCCAGTTGGTTATTATGGATGCAGGACTGTGAGTCGGGGAGGAGAAGCAATGGGCCAGTTCCATGTGTTCAGGGGTTTCCATTAAAGGTTTTAATGACTGGAATATTTTGTGCTGTAGGCAAGGACATACATTACTATTTCTCTCCAGGAAATTATATGAGCACTAATTTCTTTGCCTTTTACTCCTTTCCATGTCTCCTAGTGTGCTACATGATACAGGTAAAGCTTGGCAGGTAGGATGTATTTAATGACATTTATTTAATTACTTCTGGCTATACCAAGAAGTTGTTCTGAGGCAAATACTGAGCTTTATTTTTCTAGCAGGCCAAGTACATAACATAGCTGAACTGTCACATGGACAGACTGATTTATCAGATATATCTGACCGAAAATTAGATTCTTTCACATGCGCGGGGAAACTCTGAAATCATGGCTTGTGATCTGTTTCTCTTTTTATGTCCCAGTAAAGAACTTGGTAGAGGAAGACAGTGTAGATATATCCTGTTTAGAGTTTGAGAAAAACATTGGATTGCTGGCAAAATCTGCAGTTACTGGCTTCTCTGAGTCTATGTTCATGTCTTTTCTCTTTCTAATACATGTCTTTTTGCACAAGAATATATATTTTACCTAATCAGCATATCTGTAACCATGCACAAAGATGAAAAATGTGGTTTATGCTATCCAAAGAGTATCCTGATATAGCTCTAGTTATATCTGGGAATTGATTAAATACTACTGTGCTGAGCATAGAGCAATCGCATGAATGGGTAACTTTCATGCCCCATTGTAACAGGAATTTTCTAAGTCTAAATTAATGAGAATGAAGTTGTCCTTCAGAAGAAATTCATGCATCTTTAATGGTAAAATAAAAGAATTACTGATTTCCCACAGCAGTCAGGTGTATGTCATAACCACTGACATAGAAACAAAGCTGAGTTGACTCTTAGAATTACCAGCTTTGAAAATGTAGCTCAAAAAATACATATACTTATACAATATTTATGCTTTTACCTCTGTAGGCTTATATATGGGTATATTTAAGTTCCTTGAAAGAATATTTGGGAGTGTTGCCATGAGCTGGACATGGAACAAAATATTTGTGACTATTCTCAATTTGTGTGCAGTTGTGAACTCTGCGAGGTCATCTTGTCAAAATACCATTTTGAACTCTGAAATAAAGAGAAGAGAAACAAACATACTGGATTAAAACACACTTCCAGTGTTGTCAGATAATTACCAAAAAGAAAGTGCCTACACTGGAAATATCAATAACTGTAATGTGTGAGATTTGTTAAAACACACAAACTCGCTCTCCACTGACTGTCACTAATATTTATTCGTCCGGTGACTGTTAATCACACCAAGTTTACAGTCCCGTGTAGCACCTGTCACAGGTGTTGATCATTAATCAGCTATTACAGCAGTTTATTCTGCTGCTGACAACTTGCAATTTTCTACTGATTCAGCTAGTTTGTCAGGTGGGAATTATGGCATAGCACATGTGACAAAACACATCACACATTTCTCTCTCTCTCTCCTCTCTCTCTCCCCCCTTCTTTTTTTTCTCTTTTTTTTTTTTTTTTTTTAATTTTCAGGCTTCTCTCTCTTCCTCTCTCTCCCCCTTTTTAGACAAACAATATCTGGGAACTCAGAAGTAATAAGGCGGAATGTATAATTAATTACCCAGCTTGCTCTAATTAGGGATGAATAAGTTGTGTCCCTCTCATCATCACAAATGTGGTGATGGGTAATACCAGTTTATGCTGTATTAACTGCAAATATGCAATCCTTCTGAGAGCACTTTTGTTGATGAATTTGATGAATGTGACAATAATTAGCAGAGACAGATGAGAGCTAAATTACTACTGACAATGTAATGCTATCCCGCTCGAGGGTCTGAGAACGTGGCAGGCTAACATGGCAGGGACCGGGGCCTCGTTTCTAATTAATAGTCGTCTTTTTTTTTTTTCTTTTTTTTTTTCCTTCTTTTTTTTTGCCGGTGGGGAAAAAAAAAAGGAGGAACGGTAATTGTTTTCGTCAAAGGCTGCAGGGAGTTATCAGGGTAATAAAGTTAATTAGCAGAACAAACATCCTTTCACTGCCTTACCAGATTGAGGAAAAGAGGGTAATTCAAACTGCAGAAAGATATGACTAGATGAGATGATAAGGAGAAAAATTTTACACAGGAGGCTAAGAGAGAAGAATCAATTTTTTTCTTCATTTCTTTTGGCTTAGTCCAAGGAAAGGAATTATACATTCTCTTCTTTCAGCTCATAAAGTTGCTTATGTAGAAAACTTTATTGTTATGATTTCTGCAATGGATGGGAAATGAAGTTAAGAAATATCATATTACATTGTTCCATTTCTTCAGGGCCTTCCAAATAGCCATTGTTTTGTTACATTATGTGCAATTTCCTTTTTATTAAAGTGACTTTTCCTAATATCCACGGCACTATATTGATCCCGTAATGTTCTTCAAAAAGAAACCTGTTTTTACTTCGTCTCCAGGTCTTCAATGGACCCATTGAGTGTGGCCATTGTATGAGGTTCTGAAGTAGCTAGCTTAGAGTTTGAATTAGTTGATGGATTTCTTTGAGCAGCATTTCTTTTACTATCCTCTAGTGTAAGTATGAAAAGAAAGTCCTTGTTCCTGCCAGCGTTAATGCATGTGACCAGCTTTATGCATGAGTAGTCCTATTACATTTGCCTCCATTCACTTACTTGTACACATAGGCAGGGCCAAGGTCCAAAAGGAGAGAGCCTTTCAAAAGTAGTAACATTGAGGGGTTTAGGTTACTTAGGATGGCAGTTCTTATTCCGATATATTTTCAGTGATGTTACCATTTCTCTTGCAAGATTTTTGGCCTACCTCCATGATAAGGCTGACATTCTACAGTACTATGTTATCACATCCTATCTGTACACAGGGTCTTGCAGAAGTCCAGAAGGTTTTGTAAACCCAGATGGATCTGCCAAAGTAAAAATGTGTTCACACGAAGAGATATTGGAAAAAATACTGGAAATACCAAATCAGTCTATGTCAGCTGTTTTGAAATATCATTACAGGCTTTACTATCCACGGAGAATGAGGTCAGCCAAGGTAGTCTCCTGTCCAAGGAGATAAAAGCAATCTGCCTTGCATTTACTGCAAAAGAAAAATTAAAGGGTAAGTAGTGACAGAAGCCCAGCTAACATCCTCTAAGTTTATATCCCGGATTACCCACTGGTGCAATGTTCTGCTGTCTGTGCCCTTGGTTAAAGCTACCGTCTTGTCCTCTTGAGCCATTGTGAAATCACCTCTGACAGAGAGTGTTGGTCTCCTCCTGGCTCTGGTGCAGGGTCCATGTAGGTACTCTGGGCTGCAGGGAGCTGCTCTTCTTCCAAAATGAAGGAGATTCTACTGTCTTAGACCACACAACGTTGAAACAGGATCCCTGGGGGTGACCCAGGTCTGCTATTTTGGTACATGTGATGGCCAGAGCAAATCCAATGCAATGACAGCTCTGTATTTCCACTGCCGAGCAGCCTCTTCCTTCAACAAAGCTGAATGACCCAAACATTAGGGAAACTCCTGGTGAAATTTAGTTCTTTGAGTACTCCTGTGTGACTGCACCTAAATTCCTTAGGTTGACCTTTGAAGAAAGCGTTCCATGAAATTTTCTTATAACTGAAGAAGACGCAACTTCTATAATCAGGTACTGTCTCTTCTATGCCACTTCCTGTCTCTCAGGCTGACCTGAGCCAACCTTTTCTCAATCATTACAGTTTTTGCCCTTCTGCCTCTCTGTGTTCATCTCTCTCCTATTTTAACTTCCTTTTTTTTCATTCTGGCAGCTCCCAGGCAGTAACCTGTACTATGTCAACAGTGTTGGAAAATGCAGTTTTTGTCATTAGAACAGCAAATCAGTTCCATTTTTAATCATATTGGTAACACTTTCTATACTTGTTAAAAGTACTTCTAAAGAGGGGATAAAATACAGAACAGAGTTTAGATAATATTTTTTCATGGTTTGTTAAGCATGTGTTGGATACTGCAAAGGGCTACATATTTAAGTAGGTGCAGGACTGGAATACTGGGACTCTGTCAGAGTGGATGAGGCAGCAAATATGGAGCTGCTCAGGATCAGGATGTTTTCACAGTCCTGTTCTTCATTTACAGTCTGTGCAGACAAAACTCCTCATCAGGAGGTAAATGCAACAAGCCGTGAGCAAAGTACAACCAAAAAACTGTGTATTGATCTCCTTTAATAATTCTTCACTGTAAATGTAATTAATTTATTAATATAAAGCTGCATGTATAAATAACCTGTGTGTTCCATATATTTGCTTTCTGTCTTCAAACCCTAAATGGTCAGTGGAGAAAAATCTAGAACCCCAACGGCCAGAGTATTTTATGGTTTCACAGCTTGAGGCTGACTTTGACATTATCTAAGCAATTTAGAATGTTCTGTTTGCAGAAGACTTTCTGCTTCTGTCCGGGAGTTCTGTTACTGCAGGATCAATGATAGATGCACTATTGAGAGTAGTACCAAAATACCGTAGTGAGCAGTATGATCATTTTTAGCTTCTTCCTCAGTGGAGCTTCCTAGACACGTCAGCACTTAACCTGAAGTCTTACCCGGCTGTGCAAAACCACTTTTGACATCATCCACCTGTTGTGCCTGTCTTTGAAACCCTCCACAGCTTTGTCCTATACCACCCTTGAAGCCTTCTGTCCATGTGCTGAGCCCTTTATAACTGTGCCCTGCCTTTTTTACCTGCTGTTGCCCAGTCAAATCCACCTTTCCCTCTATAGCCCAGTTATCAGCTTCTCATATCCAGAGTGCAGTTTCTTCCCTCCAGTCTCTACATGCAATTCTATTTTTCTGATACCATGTGAAAAGTCCCTTCCTCCTCTGAAATCATGCTTCTTCCTTCGAAGATTAGAGAAAACAGAAGGAATATGGGTTTAATGTAACGTGATTATCCAAATAGTCAGCCACCACCTCAGCCACTCAGTGTATACTGTCTCTTTTCAATATTCCCACATCTTTCCATTATAATGACCTGGAGAAAAGGACCATGTGCTTTTCTTATTGAAAAGTTCCCAGAGAACGCTGCTGTGTGAGCCAGCAGGTCAGCAATAACTGAGAGAATATTTTAGCTCAGTAGAATTTTTCATTTGAGAGTGGGAAAATGCCCTGTTATTTCATTCTTGTTTTTCTTCTCTGGCTACCACACTTGACACTAACTGATTTTCTGCATGAAAAGGGATAAAAGAAACCATCCTGTCTAAATCAGCTTGGTATTATGGAGTTCAGTGGTTACTATATCTGCACCTTTTTCACCTGGCGCATGAAGGGAGCATCTTATCACGTTTGTTGATCAGGGTGCTTTGTAGTCATGGATGAACTGAGTTTTCATTTTTAAAATCAGGTGTATATTTAAAATGTGAGGAAGTTGAAAGTGCCTCAAAATATAATAATACATTATTGCTCAGTAGAGACTTTAATTGGAAAAGAGGGATTAGAATTTAGCTGAATGTACTTTAATTATGAACCTTACCTTTATTAGTAGTTTTGTGGATTTTTGACTGTTTACTCCAGTGAATAGGGTTTGTCCACAGGGTGTGGAGGATTGCTGTCAATCTTAACTCAGGTGAGCATAAGATTATAGTCAAACAAACCTGAAGGACTCAAATATATATTTTAGTGATAAAATTATTTAACTGTTCTTTTGTGCAACAGAGGTTTTGCAGTGCGGTCTGATGAAATTGCAGCACTGCCTAAAATTATTTAAAATTGCATGCAAACAAATATTTGTACACAAGGTGGTGATGTTAGCAACCAGCTTCTTTTTATTGACAGCCCACAATAAATAACAACATATTGTTCGGGCTCTGAGGTATCTTCAGCTAACTTTGGATACTTGTACAAGGACAGATCTGATATATCAGCAAGGAAACTGTGAATTTGTCTCAAGGTCTCAATGAAAATATAACTGTGGAGCTTAAAATGTCTTCATATCTTCCAGGGTTTCTCATTTTCTTATGACATAATTGCACCATGAGAATCATATAAAACTTCAAATATAATGATGGTAAAAGCAATATGTATCAGAAAAGGTAGCTAGTGTAACCTTTTATTAAAGACATCTTTCATATTTTAAATATTTCTCACTCTACAACTAACTGGTTTAAAAATAGCAGCAGTTAAGACTGGCTGGGAAGAAAGGAAAGTCTCTTTTTAAGCTGACATAGAACAAGGATAGAGCTAAAACCAAGGAAAGGGGTAATAAATAATGACAACAGATGTTTGTAAACCTTTTGCTCCTGTGTTCACTGTTTCCATGTGTTTTCTTGTCTTGATGTGCTGTCAGCCTCCTCTCACCTGGGACTAGTGATATCTTATCAAAGCCTAAGCAGTTCCTCTTCACAACAGGCAGATAATAGTGCCTTTCAATTTATCATACGAGAAGTCTAAAAGAACCATGGGAACGATTGGTCAGGTGACAGTTTGATGGACAGTTTGACAGCCCTTAAAGCATCATGGGAAATGGTTGTCACCTGATTTTTCAGAGCAACTGGGGAGATAACCTTCAGCATGACAGGAAAAACAAAAATCTGAATATTTGTGTAGGGTTTGCTAACAGCCGTAATGCTCACTTAAGTGATAATGGGGATGAATTTAGATTACTTGAAATGGAGTTATCTGAGCTGGGATCTGTTTAGCCTGTAAAGGTTTTTGACATCTTTAGCTGCTTTTCAACACTTTTACTGAGCGTAATTCTTCAAACAGAGGTAAGGTAAAGAGTGCAGATGGATTATTTGGTTTGTATTTGGTCAGACTCTCCACACAACACATGTATTTTCTCCTAAACAAAATCAGAAGAACAGATCTCCTAAAAAATTTTTCTTCTTGCTTTGTACCTTATTGTCCTGACTACCCAGAAGTTATTCCTTGCTCACTATGAAATACACTATATTAGTGTGAACCAGACAGATGTTTGCACCTGGAATCACCCTCACAATGGCCACTGCTGTGGGCTCTTGCTGAGATTCACAAACAGGTCAAATATTGACCTGAAAAAGACCACATCCTACTCTTAGGTCAAGACTGAGGCTTCTGAAAATGCTGGCATTGCTGCCATCCCCATTTTACTGCTGTGTGTAAATTCAAGATGCAGCTTTCTAGGTAGTTCAGTTCTGGTACTTCTCAGAAACACTGAAAATAAAAAAAAAAATCTTATTTTTTAAGATCACAATTGTAGGTTTTGAAGAAGAAACTGGGTGGCAAAAGTGGTTAAGCATTTATTTTTTAGCTCCAAAACCTAGATACAAGTTGCATCTATGATACATTAAATCACTGTAGAGATCTCACCTCCAAGAGGAAGAGAGGAGGTTGATGTGATGGGTGGACTCCACTTGGAAGAAGCCCTGCAATTAAACTGATCAGTGCCATCAGGAGGATACGTGCTGGAAACCATTCCTGTACTTAGTTTGAAATTGCACAGCGAATTTGAGCAAGTAGTGGAGTATTCTCAGCTTTCTTTTTCTGTTCTTGATTCTTCCTTTATCAGTCTAAGCAAGATGCCATTACATTCTCTGACTCTTCCTGTATCAATGATGTCCACACCACCTTCAACCAATCTTGTGTTTGCAATCTTGTGTTTCCCTGCTGTCCATGTCTTTAGGTGTTGAGGTTCTGAGCTCTTCTTGCAGCTATTTTTTTCCCTGTTTATTTATATTCTCTGTTGAATGTTTCAATGACAAATACAACTCCTTCTGACTGCAGAACCTTGTTCTATGAAATTTTCAGCTATCATGTCCTGCCTTCTTTCCACTTTAGAGTCCCCCTTTCGAAACACACTTCAGTGCTTTCTATAATGAAGCTTGTAAACCACATATTTCTTTCACAAGAAGTTGTAGTGGCAATAGTGTTACTCACCCTCTCTCCCCTGCTGAGGGACAGACTGTATAGACACATATTTATGATCACTGGCTGGCACAGAATAACACATAAATTAAGTAAATAAGAGGGCCATGTTTTCAGCATTAAATTGATATTCTCTCCTTCTTGTCTTTCCAGAGACAAATTTTAATTTATTGTTAAAAGTTTTAACAAGCTGCAGACACTGTCAGAGTTCTGCCTTTAGAAATTTCAACATTTCATTGAGAGCATATTTAGTATTTATGATATTATGTAGAATATATTCCTAGTTATATTATAATGAAAACAATGTTGCCCAGATAATTTTGCATATTTTCTATTATAACAATCAGTATTATAACTATCAGTAAAATTTATATATTCCGTGATCTGAAGCCTGTTAATTTTGGGGATTGCAGTTTAAAAATAACAGTTTAGAATGTGGCTGTGTGCAAGCATGAACAATATGTCTCCACACACGTCCCACTCTGCCCTGACTGAATATCAGCAGAGCAAGGTCCAAGTTAATTGCAGGCTGCTTGTGCCTGTGGATGTCCACGGCACTCAAGGACACAGTGGCTTTGGGCAGGCCATGGCAGATGGCGTGCTTGGATGTGGGTTTTTCCAGATGAAGGTAGAGAAATCTCTCTTTAGGCTTTCACAGCTTGCCATGTAAATACTATTGTTCCGGTCAGCTCTGATTTATATCCAAGGCTATGGTAAGATAAAAAAGGGCCCTTACCCTTCTGTCACAAACTCCTCTTTGTGAAAGTTTCTTTTGTCAAGTAGCTCATACTCTGACTCATCTTTTTCAATACTGTGCTTCGTTTCAGAACTCAGTATTGTTTTACTCAAAATATACTTTAATTGCAAACTTAGTATTTCCTGAGTAAAATTTGCAAGTTTACTATCTGCTTTAGATTTAGTATTTTATTAGATTTTATATCATTTTTGCAGAGTGATACTGAAAGAATCATCTACGTTGGGCTTTTCTACATTGTTTTTTTTTAAATAATGGTAAAATCTCCTACTGTAAATGAGTTTAACAAAATATCTCTGAGTGTATCCATTGCTTCTACAGAATGCAAGTTGCAACTGAAGGTTTTTCTCTCTGTATTTTTGCCAACAAACAATGTGGTTGTCAGAGAACCTAATCAGTATTTGAGCTGACAAACAACCAAACAAAAAAGGTATTTAGCAGGGCCTCTGATTTCCCTAATGACAGAATATACCCATCAAGGAAACTCAGTAGCAGCTGCTCCATTGTGTTAAAGATTTGAAGATGTCTTCGTTTTGAAAAAGTTTGGAGGGTTTTCTTTACTTTCACCAGAGAATATGTAAAGAGGCATTTTTATTTCTTTTTGGTGGGGGAAGAGAGAAATCAGCTGATTAACCAACTTAATACTGCTTTCTGTGACTGTGCAGTGGATTCTTCAGTTTCAAGACTAAATCTTGTGTGTCAGTTGTGATCAGATAATTGCTGATAACAAATACAACTCGCTTGCTGGGCTCTCACATAACATCCATCTGGAAAAACGCCAACATGCACCACATGGAAAAGAGGAGGATCCTCATCTGGTTGTGCGTGGCTGTTTATTTCTTATACTGTTAACTCCCATCCTCTTTGAATATTAATTATTTTATTCTGACTGCTTTTGTAATTTAAGTTCATATGGCATTCATTACGGCATCCATTGCCATGATGTGATGAGGCTTCCAGAGAGTTCTAATGAAATACGTACAATATTTGCATGGTTGGGTGAACACTTAGATCTGTTTTTCCCTTGAGGTGGAAAATTGATCTTGTGCTAAACAAGATAGATATTGATAAGAACACTGATATTGAGTCCAGCTGAAATCAATGTTTTCTCATAACTGATTACAGAATTCTTTGAGTAACGTGTAAAGGAATTTGGTAATAAAAACGTGAAGACTTGAATCATCTGGGTAGAGAGAAGTGGTGAATTGTAAAATCAGAGCCAATGACTTAAGAGAGGGAATCCAGGATAAGACCAAAGTAGTCAATAAAACTGCAGCAGGGGAAATAGGAGTGATAAGGAGAATGAAACAACTGATGAGAATGGCTTCAGTGAAGAGCAGCTGTGTTGGAAGTAATAAGAATAAAAATCCCAGGTAAAATCTGGTAGTTTGAATGGGGCAGAAAAGCATTCCTGTCTGTCATAACCTTCATCCTGGAATTTCACACAGTGTTCTAGTTGTCTTGCCTTCCCTGCTTCCATGTATTATGGAGACATGGACAGAGCCTTCAGAGGTCCTTTTATGTCTGTTTCAAATTGGCAGCAGTATCTCATATCCAAGAGAATCAGAGTCTTCAGAGAAATCCGGGGGGGATGATGCCTGCAATGGCAGCAGCAGTTTAACCAGAAAATGAAAGACAGCAGGGTGTCTCTGTAACATCACTGCCTCACAAGGTACAGTTTTCAGATTGTGAAGTTTGTAATTCATTGGCAGAATTAGATATCCTTATATTTAACTGGTGATGGTGGCTTGCTATATTCTGAATTGCTCTGGAATGAAAGGGTGGATTCTTAGTTATAATCTGTGCAGCCAGGATGTCTGCAGCTTTGGTGGCACTTATGAATATTTGGAGGAGAAACGGGAGTGCTGTTCACCAAACGAGGTACTTGACCACTTAGTCGTTAAGTGCTGACGATTCCTTATGACACTTTTACCCGTCAAGAAGAGTGTAAGTAGGATTCATGCATCTTGGATGTGTATCATTTAGAATATTTCACACTTTGTGAGTGTTCTGAGCTTTAGAGAGAAGAAAAGAAACAGCATTTGTTTGCTGGCATAGGATGCATCTTCACAAGAGGAGCTTTGTGAGTGTACGTGTCTACCTGTTCTTTTTTGAAGTACTTCAGTGCTGCTTTTCAGTGTTTGGTGTTTTGCTGGTGACCTGGAGGCACTTAGCTCCTCGATGAAGCATTGTCTATCACAGACAGCTCAAAGGACTCGAATTCATAGTTTCAGTAAGAGTTCAGCTATGAAACAATAAGGCACAGGCACAGGCATGTCAAAGCAGGGGGCTTCCTCACCGTTTCAGTCTTGCATTCCTATTATTGTTCTCAATGCAATGCTTCTCTCTCTCTCTTCATCTGGCATGTATTCCAAGAAAGTAATCTATATATGTGTGTATATGTTATATAAATAGATATACAAGTTCCCTAGAGAGCTATAAAAAAAAAAAATTAGTATTTATAATAGGAATCCTCAAGATTGGACTGAGTTCAGAAGTCTGCTTGAGTGATAGAAAATTCAGAGTGATCATGATGAGGTCATCATTTCCCAAAACCAGTGGCTACATTGTCAAGTCTTGTTTGTTTACATCTAATCAGAAAGTTAGGATTAATATTTAAATGAGGCTACAGGCCCGCTCACATCTGCTTCTTCAAATCTGAGCAAAATGATTGAAGTAACACATTTGGGAAGTTTTACAGCTTTTGCTTTATCGACATCCCCATCAGTAGGAAAGTGTGAGTTCATTTAAGAACTCATTATTGTACCCTGAAGTGGACACAAAATCTATTTCAACTTATTTCTAGAATGCTGAATCTAAATTAATTTGTCTTAATTGAGACACTTTTTTGCATTTGATATTGGAAGATAGGATTAATTCACAGCCATCTGTTATCTTATCTTGCCTTGGTTAATGATAGGCCCAGCAGTTTGGGGAAATGAAATGAACAGGCACAGGGGTCACTGTCATTATCTGGATCATTTCATGTGATGCAAATTAAATCAGGTACATCACGGCAGCTAAAACTGTGTGTAGTTCATTTAGTGAAGGCTCTTGCATTGATCAGTTTTAATTTTACCTCAAAAATCTCATATTTCTTTGGTAGTAGTCATGTGCAAAGGGTAGACAGGAGGTGTGGTAGCTACTTCCTTTTGTCCCTTCTTGATTCTTTAGACAGTTCTTGCATGCTCAGGGTTTGGTAGGAAAAGAAGCATATGGATAGTGGATGTTCTGAAGGGAAACAACATTCCCCAGCTACACAAATATTGTTATGAGCTGTAATTGTGCAATCTGTTCACATTTATAACAGGAATTGGTATCCAGGAAGGTGATTTCATTTTGAAGAGGGAGCAGGAGTGCTCGAAGCACAGAAACATAGGGATGACATTAAGGATATTAAATATATTGAGTGCAGAAACTGACAATTACAATGCAAATTTCACTTGTGAATCTGCAAACACTCCAGTGGCCCAGTTACACTGTGTTGTTTATTTTCCATTTATTGTCATATTTAGAGGCATTTCTCACTTTTTTGGCCTCTAATGTATAGATTTTCTTACCAAAAAAACTAAACATAAGATTTGACTTTCAGTACGTTGGTGGTGAAAAGGAATCCCAGAGCCAGCACAAAGCCCTGCCAGAGCTGATAAATACCCTTCAGCAGTGATGAAAATTAGGCTCTGACACGATTCTGGCACAAGCAGAAACTTTCAAACAATGTTGCTGTTATTTTGCTCATGAGGAGAAGCTTTTACTATAAGACTAAATCACTTATCAGACATTTAATTAAAACTTCAGTGCTTTTCAGGTTAAAATCTCTACTTAACAGAGATGGGAACTGAAAAGTGAAGTGACTTAATCAGTGCCCGGTAGTGAGCCTTCAGCAGTTCTTGGACTTGCATGCAGGAATCCTGCTTTCCAATCTCATCTAGTTAATATCTTCCATCTCATCCTGACTGCAGCTATCGCAGCTCCACCAGCATTATCCCTGCATTGCACCTGTGTTTTCCAGGATCAGCTCTAGTTGTGGATGTTTCATTAGTGTGTTCACATTTTATTGGCTTTCTCTGTAAATGGCCAATACAAGTATTTTAATGTTCTCTTTCCTTGACTAAATAGTTTAAGGCTGCACCAAATTTATTAATATTATTATTATTTTTCTAATGCACTATCTTGTGTATTTGGTAGTAAGCAGTTTCCCATCTGTGGCTGAATGATAGAAGCTAAAGCTGATATGGATTTTCTATTTTCCATCACTCCATATCATTTGTAAACTCTTTAGTTCTGTAAAAGATCTGCTTTAAATAAATAAATGTATCCTGACTAATCCTCTTTGAATAAGTGGAAAGCATTTAATCCCATGATTCTGTAAATCCAGGGTAGCTGTCAAATTGTGTGTTCATTTTTCTGCATTATCAAAATCGGTTTGTATCAGATCTTTCATTGACAACAACAGTTTGTTATTTGGATTAAACACCTCTCGTGCTCTATAACCTTTCATTTAAGAGTCATTTGCATCCCTTTTTTGGCTGCTACTTCAATCATCTGTATTTTAACAGTTCTTTAGGAATATTTGCCGCTAAATATTCACACTGCTTTTAAAACTGCCTTGTTTTTTTTCAAATTACTAACACTTCTTTAAGATCTGAAATTCAAACTATTTTTGTTTATGTCACCAAAAGGCTGAATTCATTTATCAGTTTTCAATTTAAGAAAATAAAAATAGATGATTCATGAACTTCATTTCAAAATTTTTAAAAGTGGTTCATTAATTGAACAGCAGCTGGGGGGAAAAACTAATCAGCTCATTTCAACTGCAATAGCTCATTATCATTTTGTCTGATGAAATCTTTGGAGGCTGGTTCCATGGGAAATGGGTTCTTCATGCAGTTGCCCCTGAACTGTCTGGAAAAAGGTCAGTTGCCCCCACAGTAATTAAAACTCATGTCAGGACATGCACTTCCATTTTTTAATTGCTAGGGATAGAAGCCCTCTTGTTTTTTGACATGCAGGAAATGTTTGGGGTCTTCCTGTTCTTCAGAAGAATTTCAATGGCTTGTGCTGACGAGTAGTGATTTCTGAAAACAGAGTAAATATGACATGAAAATTCACGTCCAAGTAGCTGTAACTTTTCTCTCCACTGGTAAATCTCTAACTTGTGACCACAGGGATACAAAGGATTGCATCTCTCTTTTAGCTTGTGCTATCCTAAGTTGGGCATGACTTTAGTTTGGGAACCACAGAAGTTTTGGAGATGGTACATATCATTTAGGGCTCTGTGTTACCTCTCGGACTGTTTAGTGCTAATACCATCACTGTAGGACAGACCTTCTTTTTAAATATGTTTCTCAATAAAATAATGTAGATTCATAAATGTAAGGAAAAGATGGAGAGCCAAGACTGACAGATTCTCTTCTCTGTTCTTGTTCAACCTGGGGCAAACTTTTGCCTCATTTTGAGATGGTTAAAATTAAACTTTCCTCTAATCATAGTTGTGTTAAATTCATTTTTTGGAAAATGTCTTGAAACAGGTACATGAGATGTATGAGAGATGTGTATAACTGTAATAGCCATCATTTTAGTATTGGATTTGTAATGGTTTTGCCAGTGGTGAACATTGCAGTAGAGTAACAAAACTATAACTTCTAGAAAGTAATTTAAATTTTTTTAATGTTAAAATATCCAAGCATGCTTTTTAATATTTCTACTAAATTAAGAAAAATATTATATTCAACTGTAACTTTTGACAATTAATAACAACGTAATTATAAATATAAATGTATAAAATATAAAAATTAATTTATAAAATATAATTTTTTTCATTATCTTGTAGACTAAATAAGTCTATAAAATAAGATATAAGTAAGCGATCGATTTCATGGTTCTCAGGTCTGTTCTATATTTGTGCAGCTCTTCTCATTCAAGCTGTGCACACCAGCATAGTATTATTTAGGTCATGGATAGCTGATAGAAATTCAAAACCCCCAAAACACTCCTTAGACATTCTACTTAGCCAAGTAGCCATTTTTGTGAATTAAATTCATTGTGCATCTGCTGCAAAGTAATTGAGGAAAGATCTTACATGAATTTTGTAATTAAAAATTGCAAGTACTGGAAGTACTGGAAAGTACTGAAAACCAAATATTTTGTTTGCACTTCCACAATAGGACACGCTTTCAATAAGGAAACTAAGACTGGCTATAAAACTAAATTCTGGTTAAGTTTGTTTACTTCCAGTTAGGATATGGAAATATCGTTCTAAACTTCTTCACAATAAATACTGGATTTCTTCCAAAAGAAAATCTGTATTTAGATTAAAAGCATTGCTTGTAAGTAAATAACTTTCTTCAGGAAAATTTATGTAAAGGCAATTCCTTTCTAACTTTACTTTTACACTGGGTAGGGGGGTATGGTGGAATATGTGGGTATCTGCTTACATAACCATACTGTGTACATGTCTTCTGTATATAAAAGTTGGTGGTAAAGCCAGCACAAGGAGAAAAGCTTGGAAAAGTTCCTTATGATTCTGAGAAATTATAATTCCAATTTAATAACCAAATGAAATTTTCACAGCAACTTTTATTTTTGCCTTGGCCAGTGGGTTGTATTTTCTAGTTTCTCTCCGCCACCATGAGGGTAAAAATTTACTTTCCCTGGACAAGTTGCTAACTTAGCCTCACCAAAGAGCTGAAAAGTTGTCAGGGTTTGGTATCCTTCATAAATATGTGCTAAAACTCTGAGATACTTCAATAGCATTGTTAAATCAAAAGCCTCTGGTGAAAGTTTTTGGCCTGGTTTCCATCTGGCTTCTCAGTGCTTGAGAGGAAAATAAAGACTCTTAAATCTTGTGTTGGAAGCATCTCCCAGGAAGAATGAAATGGTCTATCCTGTGCAAACAATCACCATTAACTCAGCCCCAAACCCCAGCAGTACACACGGTTTACACTGAAGATACCATCTTCTGTACGGTAAACACAAACCAAGGAGTACTCACGGAGCACAGCATTTGGGAGCTATTTAAGTCTTTATGTACACACAGATATGTTTACCTGATATAATGTGGGTTTTAGCCTCTTGTGTTGCTTAGCCAGACTTACCAGGTTATAGAGGCATTTTCACAGACATTTTGGTAACGAATGGCCTGCTGTGGTTTTGAAGATATGTAATCTTATTCTACAAACAAGTAACTATGAGTTGTGTGTGTTCACCATAGGAAGGAAATCATCATTTAACTGTGCAAAGATGAACAAGAACTCTGGCGTATTGCACAATAAATCATTACCTTTATAGTAAATAAACTGTCAAGTGTATTATGAGTTTAAGTAATCTGTTGCCATTGATGCACAGTTTCACTGTTGCCCTGCTTTGCAGTGAAGTACCTTTTCCACCTTCCTCCTTGAAACTCTGATTTGTCTCTGCCCTTCTGTTGCAGCTTTGGATCTATGTCTGGTTTACTTTAATTGTGCTCTTCAAAAAGTAGTTTTGTGCTTTGAGCTTCTTCTAATAATTGTATTTTGTACTGATGCTAGTGATATGAAAACCAATCTTGAAAAGAGTATATAGTAGTATGTAAGTAAACAAGAGCTTTTCAGTGACTTTCTTGGCATAATATGTCAGGGAGTTTAATGTGAATTTAGTTCTCCCCTTATAATTACCTTAATGGTGGATAATTCCTGGCTGGGAAAGCCACATTCAAATTGGTTTCATACTTTGATACAAGCAAGTTTTATGGGCATGATTACTAAATAGTGAAAAGATCGTATTTCAAAACCTTCAAGAAAGTCTCGTGTCCCACAGTTTGTGCACACAGTTTGTGCAACTAAAAGCCACTGGAATTGGTCTCTTTTGCACACAGGAATGTGGCTAGCCTAGTCACTTTTTTTATTGCAGATTCAGTGAAAATTAGAAGGTGTATTCAGATACTGTGCTTTTCCCTATGTACTGCAATAGGTAAATATAATGTTTTCAGAATTTCAGAATATATTTAGTACAGGCATTAGGTATTTTGTATTATTGCCTTGGAAGCCCTTAGTAACAAATTGGCAATGATCACAGGAAAAATAAAGTGCCTTAAAGTGTTCTGCTTATTCAGTAAATATGTATGAATTCAGTAAAGATTTCTGAAGAGACTATAAACTTCTTTGAGGTTTTTATTTTTGTTACCCATGGTTTAAAACACTTCTTCTCTCTTAAATGCATGCCGAATTTCCAGAGTAAGGTGTCTGTAATGGCTATTTATAAAGAGTGCAACTTCTACGTGAAATGCCATCATGAATCACTCCACCAAGGGACACCTCTTTATATCAAACGAGAGACGTTCATCTAAATGCTGCTGAGGTCACAGACACCGGAAGGGAAGCATCTGATGAAATGAAGCATGTGTGCCCAAAATCTGTGTTCTCAAGGAATTTCAGAGCAGATCAACCCCAAACTTTTGTGTGTTAAAATTTGTGTAATATTCTAGTTTTGCTTTCACATGGCTGTGTTTTTCAATAAGCTGTGTTCAGCATTGCATTTGCCCAGAGCATCAGAGTAGTGGGTATGACTGGTGCTCCCAGTTTCAGCTTCGTGTTGTTGGCACCCGTTCCTGGGGACTGGCTCCGAATGTGGGTCTGCAGCACAGACCCCCAGCCGTGGCCTTTCCTAGGGCCACCACAGACCTGTTAACCCCTTGGAATACCTGTACTATGGATCTGTGGGGTAAAAATGATAGTGGCAAATGTGGAGCAGTGACTCTGCAGTGTGGCAGCTTGATGAGGTGCTCCACTGGATAGAATCATCTGGAAGGAAATGGCAGTTTTGTCCAGGGAAAGACGTTCAGAAAACATCCCTGGGCTTAAGCTCCATCCTTGTTTTTCACTAATCCATTTGCTTTGCTGGGATTTGTGCTAATGATACCTCCTTCCCCTGCTTCTAAGCTCATGGCTGTATGCAGCCCCTGGACACTGCCTGGCCATGGGCAGCAGCACTGTGCGAGTGGTGTCGAACACGCCACAGGGGCTCCCCAAGGTCTTGGCTGCATTCCCCAAGGAAAACTGCTGATATATAGGACTTCATGGATGCAAAAGACACAATCCCCAACTGCCTGGTTAAGCAGTTAACTGCGAGTTTTAAGGATGTTTACATGTCTAATGCTCTCCATATTTAAGTGTTGGTTTAATTTTTATTGGCAGCCTTTGGGACCAAATCCATCCCACACAACCATCAGATGCATACTTCAGGCTGAATTGGCATTTTTGTGAAAATGTTCTAATGATGATAGACAGGAAAGATACACTCTAGAAATGAACTCCCAGTAGCTTCACCAAGCAGTGAGTTGAATTAATGTCCCTCACTGAAAGTTTGCTTTCCCACAATAAATCAGAAACTGTGCTTTTTTAATCAGAAATTTCTAGATCCAGTCCTTAGATTGTGTACAGATGAAATTTTGCCAAAGAAGAGGGAGAATCTAAATTTCTATATTTTAAATAAAAATTCAGTAGGTATCATTTTGACGACAGATGAACACCCCACACTCTCTCTGAAAATCTAAAAGTTAAACAAGTTGTAAGTAAAAGAAAAAATATATAATTTATAATTGTTATTCGAGAGGTGGGGGGGTGGGGTGGGCAGGGAGGAAGAACAGCAAGATTTAGAATTAAATTTTTAATTCTTTTTATCAGGTATCATAATCATGAAAAATTGATATTTTATGGAGAAAAGTCCTCATGCTCTTACGTTTAGTTAGGAATTAAATTTTGCTAGATATTTATGTAGGCTTTTTTCTTGATATATACTTCTTTCATAGTTTTATTTTAAATGACATTAAAAGAATCTAAGCTTCTACACTGAAATAAAATTCATAATTAATAATCTAAATAAATATTTTGTTTTCAATTCTGAGAATTACAGTCTGATCATCCCCTTTAATGAATTAGAACCCTTTGAGGATGGAGCTTGTCATTAACACACATCATCAGCTGATGCATTTTAATAATACATAGAGTTGGAAGAGAGAGGAAGTGTGAGCTACTGAAGCTTGCAAAACCAATCCCCTAAAGCTTTCATGTTTTATTTGAGCATATGTTTTGGAAGTGGTGGTGTTGACACTGGTGGCACTAATCTCCTCTTTATCTTGTTTTGATTAAAAGGATATTTGAATATTATTTTTGGCAAACTTTTATCTAGCCTCAAAGGGGTTCCCTTGTAGCAGCTACAGAGAAATGGCTCTAATAAACACATTCTATGATACACTTACATCACACATTATAGCCACTGCTGGTGTACTCCAAGAATGCAAAGTACTCCTGAAAAAAACCAAATGAGCTTCCTTTCAATGCCAAGCATGTGAAAATGTCAAATTATGCTCTATCTTTTTTGTTTGTTTGTTTTGCATACCAAGCTGTGTGAATTGCTTCCACTGTATAAAGGACACTGCGCGTTAGATTATTCAGTACTTTAGTTAGTGATATATACAGTTAGGAGACAAAAGGTTGTAGCAGTTTTATGACAGATATTTTTATCTTCTATAAAAGCAGACATCCCCTTTTCTTTACATCTCTTTTACCACCTATCAGATGGCTGGGTTAACGTTCTATTGGGATGTTATTTATTTGCACCTTAAGTGGTATTAACAGTATAAAACTTAGTTTTCAAAATACACAACAAAAATATTTTTTTGTTTTGCCATTTTTTCACTCTAAAGCAAAGAGCAAGGAGTGCACAGGAGATCACCTTGTCTGTATATTTGTGAATGACAAAGCCCCAGATTCCTGAGGTGCTGGATCAAACCTCAGGTCTCCATCTCAACATTCAGCAATATTAGCATATTACATCTCTTCTTCATCCCTGTGGATGTGTCTGTAAATAATATTGAGTGGTTTAAGAGCTTGCTTTTCACAGGCCCCACGCTGCTTATTTAGTTCTTAAATATGGATTAAAGTGTCTAATTTTGGGTTTTAAATTGCATATACACTTTTAATTGAGAGAAATGGAATTGATAGTTGGTCAATAAAACAAGATCACTTTTTTATGCTATTAATTTCAGACAAGCCATTTTAATTATCCAGAGCAGAAACACATCCCCACCTAAAGCCTGCAGTATGGATTTGCTAATGCTGAGTCTCATTGCTCAAAGAAAGAATAGAATCACATGGTGTAATATGGTGAAATTATTGGTTGCAATTCATTTTTGTTTCCATCCTCTCAGCATTGGGCTTCTGGGATTTTTCAAATAATTTGTATTTCAGCAGAGCTACTTAGTATTTCTTATTTCTTCTTCCAAAGCTGCAAATGACTCTCCTGTTAGTCATCTGTTTTTTCACAGATGGGACCTTCTTTCTCTTCTTTAACCACTCAGGACTCACAGAGGGTGATTCCATGATTCCACTAGCTGATGCTTCTCTGCATTTGGCACTTCCACAAAACCCTTCTTTTTCGAGAAGTTCAAAGCTCGTGTGATCTTGTTCTGGTTTTTGGTTTTTTTTGGAAAGCTCTGTCTTGGGAATGGCTGCTGGTTACATTCAGGTATTCAGGTCACATACGTTGCTGAGCTTCTCTGTGTGTTCACAATGGTCATGCAGCTTCTGTTTGCAGAATGTTGCCTCCAACTCTCCAGTTTTTGTTCTTGCTGCTCTGTTTCCTGGATTAATTCCACTGGCAGAATGTTTGGTTGTTCTGGTTCCCTACATTGTTCTGTCTTGTTTGTTATGCTGCTGTAGTTGTGCTCCTCCTAAACATGTGTGTCCTCGGAGTCAAAGCTCACCTGAGCTTGCTCTGGAGTTTCAGAGATCAGAGGAAAATGGTCAGGTTTTCTGCTTCTATACTTTTATGTTCCTCTTCCTTTGATACATCAGTCCTGTTCCTCATTAAAAAGTGCATTCTGAGACTCTGAACAAGTTGTTCTGCTCCTGGTTGTTCAGGGGTTTTTAACAGATTACTACCAAGAATAAACCCACCAAGTGTTCAGATTAGGTTAGGTGCTCAGAATGTTGCTGTTCAGAGCTTGGTGCTTCATGGTCTGCTTTGTAAGGAGTAGTGTCAGTGCTCACAACCTTCTGTTGTTTCTAGTGGGGTTTTTTATAATAATGTCATTCAAAACTGAAGAATTTAGAGTTGCTGGTCCCAAAGACCATTGTTCTCCTATAGGGGTGTAGTAGCACATTCCAAACTGATGTTCAGAAGGAATTTTGAATGTGTGGCCGTTCCAAATACTTCCTTCACTCCTCTAACCCAGGTCGCAATGTCTTATCTAGCAATGCCTTGGAATTACGCACTGAACTCATGTCCTCTCACTCTCTAAGTGGTCCTTGACTTCATCGTCTGTGTAGCAAAGACCATGTCAGTCTTTAAGAACCTGTATTACTAAGTCATGAGACCCAATAGGGACTATCATGTTAAATATCACCAGTGCTGCCTTCCCTGAAAGCAGCAAACCCGGTAGATGGTTAAATTTCCAGACAAGCTGCAGTCCTGAAGACATTCCATCTCTTCTTTATTGACTGTTGTCACTGGTAACTCCTCGCTCCACGTGCTGCCTCTGTTCAGACTCTCGAACACAGCACAGAGACAGAGCAGAATAAACACACTTGGTTTGATGGAGATGATGACACAGAGAAGAGAGTTTAAGGATATGTTAATTTTCAAGTACTTTAGTATGATTAAAAATTAGTTCCCATTAAAATAAGAGCTATGACTACTGTCTGAACTTCATAGGCTTTCTAGGAGATTATACTGAGAGTCTTTCTGCTAGTCGCTATCTTATTGGTTGAGTTGATGCCTATAAAGCATTCAAAAATCATATTGATGACTGTTAGAAAAAGGGTTTATTTAGATTGATAGAATCTCTTATAATAGCATTCATAACAAAATCCTTAGTATTTGCAGAGAGTGATGCCTTGGCTTCTCAAAGCTTCTTTATAGGAAGCTCTGTTGTTGGGTAGTTATCCTTTTGACATGAAAGAGTCTGCTGGTATCCTTCTAGGAGCAGTCATTTTGCAACTTACTTATCTACTCTACAAAGATGCAGTTAAAATATTTGCTACTCCTGCAGCACTTCTCTTCACAAGTAATTGCTGTCTTGGAAATGACCAGACCCTTGAATTGTCTAAATTAATCCCAACCTCTATTTTGGCCTAATAAAGCTTTTTCTCTTTTTTTTCTGCTTTTAGTTTATGTACAAATTAGGTGTCTTGTAGAACATGTATATGGTTTAGATCAGTCATAAAATCCAGTGAAGCAACCTGGAAGAAAACAGAAGTGATAGATGGTTTTCTGGCTTCTATTCAAAACTCTTGTTATGTTGTGGAGTACTTACTATGAATGCTTGGCAACAAAAAGGCAGAGATCCTATATTATACAAATACTTAAAAGCCTGCACCCAGAGACAAGAGAGTGAAAAAAGAGGTGGTTTTATACACGTAGTCCCTGCTGTCTCCTTCACCTCTCCTGGGAAGTAGTTATGACATAATAGGATTTGAAGGTTACTCTTCAAATTTCCTTTCACCTTCAAGTGAGTAACCCATGTCATGCATCGCAGAAAAGCTGTCCTCTTGACATCTAGTGATGCAAAAATGGCTTGAAATGAGTTTTTCTGTTAGAAATAATTGGAAATCAGACTTGCAAAAGTAGAAACTTAATACTATTCTGCTTTTTCTTGTTTAAATTTACAAGCCATCGTGCAGGTTAAGAAAAATCTGAGCTTAAATATGTGTGTATAGCAGCACATAATAGCTTTGAAAGCCTCTAGTTTAAAGCTTTCTTGGGTGAAAATCCATTGTACCTTTCCTTCCTTGCATCATTAAGTTGTTTTCTTGCTGGGAAGCAAGAATATTTTATTCTTTCAAAAATATTAACATTTAATCTTGTAGGTTAAATCGCTCAATTAATATTACAAGTAAATATTTGGGGGGGTGCTCTCCTATAATTGTTTATCAGAGCCTTTTTCAGCCTCTGAAGAGATAATTGGGCTAGGAAATATGACTGTTTGAAATATTTAAGAATAAATCTATGTGTGGACAAAGGTGTTTCCTAGAAAGAATTATTAATCTGACAATATGTATTTTAAGACAGTTGTAGCTGATTTTTGGGTACAGTTCTTTCCAGCACAAATTTGTATTATATTTGCAGTTAATTGTTTAAAATGCAATTTTAAATCTACCAAAGATGAATCTGATGTATTTCCTTTTTATTCTCTGTTGTACCTTTTCAAATCATATTTATGTACATTAATAGCAGCCATCCTCCTTTCATCTAGTTAGCACAGCAGTACACTAACTCTGTAATTTACTGATTTTAATACCAGCTATTTCTCCCTGGATATTGGTACATGGGCATAGAATTCTTTGAAAAAGTAACAATAATGAAAGAAATGAACAATATGAATTTTACATCAAGAATTTCCTTGCTAGTTCTCTAATAGCTGTAAAACAACTGCAATGCATTATCTTCTGTAATTTCTTATACCTTTCTTTCCCTCATAATACAGGGCCCTTTACTCTCAAAAGTCTTTTCAGTAATAGGTAATTGCAGACCATGGTTAGTCTTCTTTTGGTTGAGCTTCGGTCTTTTGTTGGAGTATGGGAATTTCAGATCAAATCTCTTCTGATTCTTGTTTGCCCCTCTCTTTTGGAAACTAGTGCAGGGTAGAGATATCCAGAAGTAATGTTGCTGATAGATTTGGAGGGGATAAAAAAACTGAAAAGAACGTTTGAGAAGCATTTAATCTACACTGTATGTCCGGTTAGATCTAGCATGAATCCTCCATTGCGGAGGAACCCTCCATCCCCAGGAGGGATCAATCCAAGGTGGCGTAACATAAATTGAAGGGAACTCCTTTCCTGAATAAATTAGTGAAGAGTACTGGAAGACTAGACAGTCCTGATGTTTGCTGAGAACCAAAACACAGGACAGCCTACAGTTAAAAGCTGGTGATAGTGGTGGCGTGAAGTGTGAAAAACTCATACAGATTATCAGCTTGCAGAAAGTAATAGAAGCTTTTAAAGGACATAACTTGAACTGGGGAGGATCTGTGAGCAGTTGTATCTTTTATTGCAAAGTAAACAGGCTTTTCTATTATTACAAAAGCTTTTGGCCGCACCAAAACAGAGTTACATTTCTCCTTTAGTGTTTATTTAAATAATGAGCAATAATGAGTCTATTTTAGTTTCAATTTTAGAGTGCTCTCCAAGAAGGAACAAAATCCAATAAATAATTCTCAGTCTTTCTCAGTGGTATATTCAATGCTCTGAAAACTGCCCTTAATTGTACAGCAATCAAAAGTTTTCACTATATTTCCATGCAGGAGCTAAAAAATCTGACAAAATTAAGAGGGGTGTTTTGTTTTAGATAGAATTGCATCTCTCTTCCATCTCAATATCACTAAAACAAGCTAATGGAATGGAGCCAAAATCTTACCAATACATCTGAACTATTACAAAAATCCAAGGACAAATTTATTTTATTTTGTCGTGGCAAATACTTTCCCCTCCTAATTTTGTGGGAGTGTTTTTTCTCCCTACAAGGAATAAATTGCACATTCTGGAAATAAGTTAGTCATTCTGAAGTTCAGAATTCATGAAGCTGTTCCAGCAGAGAATGGATACGGAATTGCAGCAAAATCTCAAGGTCACTGGGAATATTCTTTGGGGTATTCTTATGTGGCTTATCTGTGCTCACATGCCTAATTTTTTTTTCAGTGCAGAGAATAGCCACTTGCAGAGAATGGAAGCCTTAGCCCGGCCCTGTGCCATCCCTTATTCAAGTTCTTTTATACTCCTCTTTTTAAAGAAGCTGTCAAGTTCTTTTCTGAAGCTGACAGGAAAGGCCAAATCTGCAGTACAGGAAGAGAGGCAAAAAAGAAACTTTTTGTGTTGATGTTTTACTAAGTGAGCTAAGGAGAATTTTAGAATCATGTAATTTACTCTGGAGGCATTTACTGTACATAGCTATAGTGATGGTAATTTCTTTCATTGTGGAAGTGAAAAGATAACCATCAATCAGTTGTCAATTGGTCAATTGCAGAAGTGATGAAAAGAAACTGGTAGGAACAATCACTTCTGTGGCTACCTAGACTATTTGGGGTTTTAAGGAAAATACGGGAACTGGAGTCTGAGGAAAGGGAGTGAGGTTGAAACATAAAAATAATCGGTGCAGGGGTAAATGGATCTCCTATAAACACTGTATTTATTTTCTTTTGTGCGGAGTGTAAGTGCTGCAAAAATAGACAAAGCGGAGTTTACACTGAGGGACCTCCGAACTGAGCGTGGTGAAAGCTGGAGATGTGATGTGGTGCAAGTACAGGGACTGTTTAAACGGAGGTTTTAAAAATGGAAGAATTTTTTGTAAAAAATTAGCAGGAAGCTGAATTATTTCAAGTATTCTTATATGCCCAGC
>VXAZ01004213.1:1095555-1133055 GCA_013399875.1 Gymnorhina tibicen | reverse complement strand
CAACATTCACAGAAACTGACATTTTTAATTCAGGCTTCATTATGTCTTCGGTTTATGACAGTGAGCTACAAAGACATTTAAAGTTTTTTTTTTTTTCTTTTTTTCATTTTAAATTCAGCACTGAGATGTTTATCTTTCTTTTAATGCTCATATTTCCCTTTCTACTTTTATTCTTTAGTAATATATAATTAGCATTATCAAAACCATCAGCTATTATCCACTATGACTTTTGACCTTTGTTTTTATCTATCTAGCATTTTCCAAAATAAATTGCTACGCAAATTCTGTTTGTTAGAGTAAAATGGAATTAGTTAAGCTCCTTAATACAGTCATCATAAAAATAATCTCTTTTGATATTACTAAGATTTAATGAATGAATACATTTATGTAAACTTTTAAAATACCTGGTGTTGTAAGATAAGAATTAATAAAAAACCAAAAATTTTAATTCAAAAATAACATGCAGAAGCCAGGCATTTTCAAGGGTTCGCACTGAGTCTGTAGCTGATATTTCCTGCTATCCTAAGAGCAAGAAAAAATCTGATATAAGTTAGGTTGAACTTTAGAAGACCCAGTTATGCCAAATAAAAATTTTAGACTATTATTTCCAGGAAAGCTGGTATCTTTGCCTAGTATATGAAGACAGAACTCATTCAAACCTTGTTCAGAACCAAAATGCAGTATAATTAGATAGCACTGCAAGCAGTTGACAAAGTAATAGGAACATCGAGCATTCAACCATAACCATAGTGTTTTGTTTGTGAGAGTTTTTGTTTTCCTGCTAGTCAGCAGTTTCTGGTTTATGCTTGGATAACTGTGTATTTGAGATGTTGTCTTTTGTAGTTGGAAAAAAAGCAAATGCGTGACCTAATCTTCATGTGTGCACGTGAAATATTACAAATATTTCCACATTCCAAGTTTCTATTGTCATTTTTCCTTCATTCTCTCAGCCTCTGCACAGTGGTACTGTGGGAATCCCTGAAGGTGGCTTTAGGCACATGATGGCAGAATATTCTGTTCAGCAGTTAAATACTCCCTGGCTGTATTAATGGCAAGAAATATGGGAGTGGGGACTGTAAGTGAGATGACAAGATTAGCACATTGCCCACTTCAATCAGGTACCTCTTGTTTTTGTATTTATCACTCATCTTTCCCAGCTGACTGATGGCTGTCACTCAACAGCTTTCTTTGGCTGGAAAGAGAAAGAGCTTTCTTTAAAGATGTCAGCAGTGTGTTGAATTCCATAATAGGTCATTTGCACGGAAACTCTACATAGAGCAACAAATTATTGGCTTCTCTTGTAGATCTTTTGATAGCACACACGGGAAATGATGTGATAGTGTTGTTTATTGCACCAGGAAGATGATAGTCTAGATCACAATCTAATTTGATTACCCAGAAACACCTTTCCCAAGGATGCGCTGATGATGCTTTAGACAGGAACTGTGTAGAATAATTATCCAGATAGTAATATCTGCCAATTCCATTTGTTTACCAGAGGAACAAACAAAATGGTAACTTACATTCAAGTGCAGGGGAAAAGAAAACTAAGACTGATTTTGTCTTGGTTTAAAGAATTGGTGTAAAAAGGCACAAGAGCAATTTGTTTTTTACCATGTGCAGTTTAAGCGATTCCCAGAAATTACTCTGAACAGTACACACTCCAAATCTACTTTAATTAAATTTTTTCATTGTTTTATTTCCTTTTGTCTTCAGTGACCAAGAAAATTTGACATTGAACAGGGACTACCTGTCTCAATTTGTAACTCTTCAATTACATATTATGGCCTTCAGGTTAAGTACTCACACAAACACGACTGAGCTAGGAGCTTTGACAGTGAATCACTGTGTCAGAATGTTTAACTGTGATTTTCAAGGAGACAAAGATCTGTACCTAGATTTCAGCACTTTTCTACTAAGGATAATTTTAGTTCTACGCAAGTGTTCTCCTGTCTCCCTCCAAATGTATTTTCCAAACTCTGCTATGCCTACTAAGTTTTAGCTATAATTAAGAATCATTTTTCATATGAAAAAACTGAGGCAGAAAAGGGTTGAGTGACAATATTACATCTAGGTGTGGATTGCTGCATTGGCAGTATGTTTGGAGCTTATTGAACCTCTCCCCTGTCAATGCATTGCAACAACTTTTTTTAGTGGTGACTCTCATAACTGTTTTCTGGATTTCATGGCCTTTTTAGATTGTTCTTCACCTCTTAAAAACAGCTGTCTCCACGAAATGAATTTTGGACAAACTCACCACTGCAGGGTCCGTTCTTACTACCATCAGTGTTGCAGTTCTGTGATTTCAGTAGGATGATTCACCCCCACAACACTCCAGCCCTTGAGCCCTGTTGGTTGATGGTCTGTCACTCTCCTGAAGAAGTTTGGCTCAGTTGTTGGTTTTACTGCTCTTCTACAAAATCAAGCAGCATGTTAGCAGCTCTCAGGTGGAAGGTAACTCTGTCATAAATAAAGTCATGGGAATAACATACAAGTACCATAGTTCATATATAGGTATTAAATAATATCTATAGCATCAGGAAGCATCTGTTTTCTGAGGTAATGAGATCTCTGTCTTGGGGGAGAAAAAAACATAAAACCAAAACCAAACCAATAGTAATAAAGACAAACTCACCATCATCACAAAAGTCAGGAATGTGTAGCTGTGGTGCTGATTGACTCTGCCAGCTTTTGCACTGCATTCAGGGGCCAATCTCAGCTCTGACATGCTGAGGACCTCCTGGTCTCTAGTTTGTCAGCTTGTACTCTTGGGCATTTTGCTTTTGTCCTTGCTCAGTGGTTAAGGGTGTCTGGAACAGACTGCTGGGTCTGTTGATCTGGGAAATGACTTAGACTAAGGGTACTGGTAGAAAATCAGAGAGATTTTGTAATACAGAAGAGAAATGAGGTCAAGCCAATTATCTGAGCCATGATCTACCAGCTTTCCTGCTCCTGGAAATGTTTCCTTTGCATGACAGGACCTCCTCAGCCTTTCTACTTACCCTCTTCCTCAGGGTGGGAAAAGCAGCTGAAAAACCTCACTGTAAGAGTTTTTTAGACATATTACATGGTTTTATGCTCCCAGTTCCCATTGATTTTCAATTCAATTTTCACTTAGATGAAATTCAATAGGAATAAAATACCTAATTCCTTTATGCCATTGGGAGCCTTCTGTCCTGGGTCTTATGGTAGGCTATGGAACGAGTGAGCATTGGCTGTTAGTGGGATGTGACAAGCATTAAGAAATAAGAGATTGGATCAGTGTATTTCATGGGACTTTATACAAATCTAAGCAATTGGCATTTCATATAAAGGAGAAGGGAAAAAATTACTAGTAAAGACATGGTGATAGCAGTTTCTCAAAGAACAGATCCTAAAGGCACAAGCAGAAACTGTGCCATTGCAGGGGATGACAAGCTGTGTACTGAGACATCTTTTGTTAATACGTGAGCCTTAGCCAAAGACTCAAAAAGGAATCAGATTTTTAATGACAAGCCTAAGGGACTATCATGAGCCTACAGAGATAGAATTGAAGTAATCAAGACACAAAAATGAGATATGACCAGAAAGTTGCATGAAATGCACTGAATGAGTATTCAAAGCAGTAGGAAAACCAAGGCACGGGCTTGCTAGTCAGCACAAGATGGTGATGGCAGTGACAAATGAAGATGAAGGGGTACCTAATACCTGCTATATATGGTATTTTACTTTTTCAAAAGTCAGCTGCGAGGAGATGGCTACCACAAACAGTATAAATTACAACAAGATATGGATGATTTGCAATTTTTTGTAAGCCATCTTCTGGTATCTCACATGTTGCATGGACCCTCAGCTAATCCACTGATCACAGGCTGAGAAATAGTAAACAGCATGACCACCCAGAGTCCCTGGCAGACTTTTTTTTTGTCTGTGAGTTATTTGCATTTTCATGGGGATGTGGATTGTAGAGGTGGCCTCTTCCTCATTCCCATTTCACCCCTTCCTAGAATAATTCTTAGAATTTTTCTTTACTTTCTGTCTTAGTTGCCCAGCTGATTGTTATTTCTTTCTGTTCTTTCTGTAGTTATCTTCTCAGTTTAGTCCTATGGATTTTCCCTTTCCAAATCGTGTAGTTCTTCAGCTTACTCCATATAATACTACTTGCTGTTAGCCATCCCCTACTCATTAGAAATTTCCTCATAAGAGTTTCTGAATCAAGGAGAGATTTAAAAGGTGGTGCTGGTTTCCATTACGTTGGCACTGACGAGATGAAAAATAAAGTAACCCCATGCTTCTGCAAGGTTCTGTGTATTTGTAAAAGTAAATATGCTGATGTGCACTAAGGAGGGAATTAATTCCTGATCCATTCTGCCAGCTACCTCAAAGGCAGACACAGGTACTTCAGCAAAACAGCGCTTTTTTTGTTTTCAGTTTGTCTTTTTTTTCTTTTTTTTTAATGGAAAAACAATGTCAAAGTTGATTTCTGTAATTTTTTTTGCTAAAAATGTTCAAGTTGTTTTAAAAAACTCAGAAACGTTGTGCTGGAAGTGAAACTTTTCAGTTCCAAACTTTCCAAAGCACTTCAAAATTCCCTTTTTCTTTCTTTGGAAGAATATTTAATTTATCAACTATAAATGCCAGGAGAGGTGTTAACTTCTGTGTGTTAAAACCCTAATTAGATTAAGTTGGATTGTACTTTGCATGTTCTCTCAAACTAATTCCCATGATCACCATGCTTTAAAACCTTTATTAGGGGGTTTTGTTAGAGATGCATCTCTTTGCTGTTGTTATTCATCTGACAAGAAGAGTGGATTCAAATGTACCCTTCTTTCAAAGCTGTGTTTGTCACTGACCTCAGATGTTGAACCGAGAACAGAATTAGTTTCTAAGCACTGCACTGTGTGTGCAATGCCAAGAAAACTGGAGAGTTCTGACTGGCATCCTTCTAAGAGAGGTGATGTGAGAACCTTTTTGTCTAGTGTGTTACATCCGTCAGAGCCCAAAATACTTGGGTGTTGTTAAAAGACACAGAGATTCAAAACTAGCTGTTGTCTCTCTAGTGAGGAGTTGTTAAGATGAAATGAAGGAGGCAGCACTGTGGAGAAAGAAATATTGAGATCTCGTTTTGAAAGAGGAGGTTATGCCTAGAGATGAGGAAACCTTCTTCTTTGATTCATGAGGAAAGTGGAAAGAGGAGGTTAGGTGGTAGTCTGTTGAGGATCCCAGATTTTCAGGACAATAAATTTGAGAACACTTAGCAGGACTGGCTGAAGGATCTTATGAAACTCAATGAGTAGTCCTTAACTATCCCATGAAATTCAGTTTAGATAAGCATTAAAGTGATGCGTTGGGAATAATCAAAACTTTGCAGATAAAATTATGGGCTTTCAGCTGTCTTACCACCAAGGAATGAGATCTTGGGATGATAAAAAACAGGTCCATGAAAGAATCTGCTTAGTGGTTAGTGGTGTTCATTGAATATTAGGAATAAATAGGAAGGGGATAGAAGATAAATACAGAATATTTATGCCAGCATATAAATACATGGCATACCCATATCCTGCATATTGCCTGCCCCTGCCCTTTCAAAGGCTTCACAAAAGGGCAACAAGGATGATCACAGGAACAGAGAGATTTCCATTAAAAAGAAACTTAAGTAAAGTACAGTCTTTGTATGCCTGGAAAAGGAGAGTGTTGGGAGAGATGATGAAGGTATCTAGACTAAAGCTCCATACACAAAGAGGTTCCCCCACGCAGTTTGTGCACAGTCTTTGCCAGGACAAGAAATGAAGGCAAGATGACAGATGTGGCAGCTGTAAAAGAAGCAAAAACATATCTTTAAACATAACATAATTAAGCAGTCACAGGGTACTGTCAGAGTTTAAAGTTTCTATGGGTTCAAGGGAAGCTTGAACAAGTTCCCAAAAGGGAAATCCAAAGAGGTTAAAAATGCACATGAACCTTATCTGGCTGGAGTAATCTTTGAGACTCAGATTGGTGGAAGGTGGAAGAGTTCTTGGGGGAAATGTTTTTACTTTCTTCTTCTGTCCTTCTCTAGGCACTCGCTTCAGGCTGCTGATTGAGACTGTGCCTGGCCAGAGGGACGCTTGGTCTCACCCAGCAGAGCCATTTTATGGTCTCATGGTACCAGTCATTTATGTCCTGAGCTCACACTTTCTTTTCACATCTGAATGAAGGACAGGTCAGAAACTGAAGCAGAAGTAGCCTGGGCAAATAGTTTGAATGCTAAGATCTCTACATTCTTTTTGAGTAAATCTTCCTCTTTAGCTAAACTGAGAATGGATCTGTCTTCCACAGTGCTCCTAGCTGGCAATCAGAGGGAAATACTGACAATCAGAGGAATGTTTTTAAAGCACCCGAGTTCAGATTAATATGATTTTTTTAAATGTAAGGAAACCCATGAAAAATTTATCAGTGTATAATAGCTGAACAATCTCTCCAGGAGACTCTAATTTCTGCTTCTAATCTTTTCATCTCAATCTGCTGGGTCAGCTTTGCACTTCTCCTTGTGTGCACAATGGGGAACAATGTTTAGCTGATGACAGAAATGCAGGATGGGGATTAGGTACACCCCAAGCTTTCTGTATTTTAGTAATGGTGTTGAATGTTCCCCAGTCCCTGATTTTACTTCCTTCCTATTCTTCCAATAAATTAACTCGTAAATCTGAAAATCAAGACATAGCTTCACTGGGCAGGGAAAATACACCCTGCAAGTTTTCCTAAATACCCCTTTAGAAAAGGCTTAAGTTTGATTATTGTAATTGATTATCTTAAGCCCCTGAGTGTCAGAATTCTGCATTACACTCAGCATGTAGTCTGATGAGAAGATGGATTTGGCAGCAGTCTTAGGTGTCTTCACCTCACCACTCCCACCCACCCACTCATTTCTGATCTGTGGCCCAGGTTTTCTCCCTAGATAGAGCTTCAAAATCAAGTTAATCCAAATATTCACTGCTGTTAAAACACCAGTTACACCACGAGGTTTATCTCTGTCTTCTCCCTGTGACAGCACAAGTGTTGTGGGACTGTGTGGTTAGAGAAAGTTGAGAAGTTTCTTATAAGGGCCAGTTTTCAGCCCGATCAACTCACAGTATAACAGAGCGCTGGTGCCAGCATGTGACAGCAAAAGGTGGCCTTTTCTAGGCAGTAACTCAGTCCTGGGGAAATTCAAGCCTGCCATGGAGTTGCACCTCCTGTGGTGTGTTGCTTTTAGGGCTGGGTGGTAAGCCAGAGTCTTGAGTCAATATAGATGGCAAGTAATTTAACAAACAGTTCTCAAAAGAAGTTGAAAATCAACTTAAACAAGGAATAAAAAGTAATAATATCCTTTTTCTTCAAACACATGAGAAGCATGATTATTGACAGAAAATCTCTAAGATTCTCAAGGCATGAAAGGAACATTCAAAAAAGATAAAGCTACAGCAGAAAAGCTGTGATTTTTTTGCACCTGTGCTTACCATGGGGAAAGTTGGTGAGAATCCCATCCCAGAATCTTAATTTATTGAATACATTTTAGGATTTGCTTCAAATTGAAGCGTCCATAAATAGTTTATAGAGTAAATGAACAAAACAAGCTATAAAAACTCATCAGGAGTAGAGATATTCACTTGGAAATTCTAAAGAAATTCAGGAGCGAAACAGGTGATTGTGGTGTACAGCTTCTTAGCTCAAATAATTTTGAGCCAAAGGACTGAAATCTGACTAATATAGCAACAGATTTTAAAATGGCATTCAGGCAGATCCAGGAAACTGCATCCCAGTAAACCTGACATCTGTGCTGGGAAAATGAGTAGAAATTATAACAAATAATAGAAATAATGTAATCTGAATAATTATGGCATATTGTGAAGTTTTGTGTGTAAGTTTTAAAAGATAAGTCCTGGCCTAATTGTATATTAAAATTTGCTGAAGGTAGAAGAACACAGGAGACCCAGCTGATATCACCTGTGTGGGTGTGCAAAAGGGGTTTAACAAGGTTCATCCCCAAAAGCCTTTAAGAAAATACAATATTCTGGAACAAAAAAGAAGATGCTCACATCAATAAATAAGTAGTTGGCATAGAAAGCAGAGTACAGAAATAAATGGTCAGTGCTCACAGTAGAGTTAGGTCATCGCTGAAAACCCCATGGAGATCTGTGCTATTCAACATATTCATAACTGTCTGAAAATATAAAAGTGAATAGTGAGGGGGAAAAATCTGCTGATGGTACTAAGTTAGAAAAGTTAAGAGAAGAACCGGCTATGGTGTATTGAGAAAGATCTTAAAATGCTGGCAATAATGGGGAGAAAAAAAAAAAGACATGAAATTCAGTGCAGACAAATGCACACAAGAAAAATAACTCTATCTTTACATATAAAGTGATGGGTTGGGAACTAACCATCACTTCTCAGAAATGAGATCTTGAAGTAAATGGATAGTTCTGCAAAACTGTCACGTCAAGAACAGTCAAACCAAAATTTTAAGAATAGAGAACAAAATAAAAGCCATCATTACGACACTATATAAATCCATAGTACACCTACAGCTTGAATGTTCTGTGCAGTACCAGCCTCCTCGGCTGAGAAAGAACAGAGTAAAACCAGAAAAAGCTGAAACACAGATGACAAGGATGGTCACCATGACGGAATGGGTTCAAGGAGGATGACCTACAAAGACAGGCTGAGAAAGTTCGGGCTGTTCAGCCTGGAGAAGAGAAGATTGTGTGGGGACACCACAGCACCTTCCAATATCTGAAGGGGCTACAGGGAAGCCAGAGAGGGCCTCTTCATCAGGACCTGTAGTGACAGGACAAGAAGTAATGGATACAAATTGAAAGGGGAAATTTTGGTTAGATGTTAGGAAGAAATTTTTTATTGTGAGGGTGGTGAGACGTTGTAACAGGTTGCTCAGGCAGGTTGTGGATAGCCCAACCCTGGCAGTGTTCAAAGCCAGGTTGGAAAAGTCCTTGAGCAATCTGGTCCAGTGAGAGGTGTCCCTGCCCATGGCAGGCAGGGTGGGACTAGATGACCTTTAATGTCCATCTGAACCCCTTAACATCCTATGATTCTATGACCCACTGACTAGGACCAGTAAGCTGGAAAGGATATGACCAATGATATGACCAGTGTTGGGGCAGGTTGAGACAGAGCCAGATCTTGACCAGTTCCAAAGCTTGTTTTACAGTATCAAAACAGATACATTAGCACAACTGAGGAGATGGTGCAATTCCAGTATGCAAACAGGAATGAGGCAGAAATCCCAAAAAGGAGTGCCTTGCTGAGTCACAACATCAGAAAGTTAGAGGTACAAACCAGGTGCTGATGCTTAAGAAACGGAGCACATTGGAGTATTTACAAGGCACTTTGTTCAGCTGAGTCTCATTAGATTCCTTTAGGATGTCTCTGCAGTCAATGGAGAATGAAAGTCTTTCCATTTGGGCCATGAAGACCACCTAAATTAGGACCCTCTCTATGTCCATGAATTAGAAAGATGATGGAGATGCAGTGGGGTGCCTAATACCCTGATAGGTCTGAGTGGCTGTAGCATTCCTGTGGATGGGTCTATGGAAAGCAGTTGCTATGATGTTATGACTCCTGATGTAGAGGACAGAAAGCTTCAAATCCTCTCTAGAGACTTTGCTCATGACATATCTACACAACTGTGAGCTGGAGTCAAAACTGTGGCCCCAGCACCATAAAACTGGGTAGGGATGTTCAGAATCAAAGCTGTAATCAAACACTAGTTTGACACACAGTTAAGCTGTGTATTTTTCACAGGAGATTTAATTTTCCCAAGTTTTTCTAACTGAAACAGGAAACCTCTAGAACATATTGGGGGAACAGTCTCTCCCTAAATCTCCAAATATACTGACACAGGGCAGCAGCAACTAAATTTTGAAATAATATGAGTTTATTTTTGAGTAATATTTGCCTCCTTTCTTTTCCTTTTTTTAAGATTGCATTCCTTCAGTTGCTTCAATACATTTCCTCTCACCATTTTATTTTATTTTTGATGGTTTTACTGTCCTTTTCCCTTTAGTCCTTTTCCTACACCACAATCCTTCCTAAGGAGAAAATGAGGGTGAGAGAAGTTGGAGATCAGGGCTTTTGAACCATGAAATTTGAGTGTTTAATTTAGTACAGACAATTTTGCCTATTTCTAGCAGCTACTGCCTTTTTTTATACTGCTTATGGTTCTGATACTGTTTCTGAATTGGGAGCATAAAAATGTCAAATTTAATATTTAAAATTACAATAGAAAGACAAAAAAATAGATGTAAATCAATGTTTCAAGGCATGTATAAGTTGCCAACCACACTTAGGCTGATTCTTCTTTTCTGCAGCAATACAAATAGAATGTAAGAGTTTCTCATGGTCAGTATTAGTGTAGAAACTTATCACCAGTTGTTTCTTGGTCATATTTGGAGGCTTTTGGGTGCTTTTTTTAGTGTCCTCAGAAATGGCAATGAAAAACATTGAATTTTGAGAAATTAGTCTGATTTTACTATTGAGAAAGTAAATTAACCCTTACCTGATTCACTGAAGAATAAATAGCATCTTGTTAGCAGATCTTTAGATCTTTTTTTCCCTGTCTGATATTGCACACCTTGACTGTAACTTGCTCATTTTATGTATCTGAAGGAGAGGAACATGCTCTAATGAAGAAAAATCTCTCGTGGCCATTAACATATGTGATGGCTTATTTGAGTATCAAAGAATTTTGTTTACAGTTATTTGAATTATAATTAAATTATTTCAGTACCTGTTTTAAAGTAGCTGAAAATTACTATGTTAAAATTCATGCACGGTGTCTTTTTAATAAACAACAACAAAAATCATTCAAATAAATGAAGCAATCAGCTCTGAACACTGGAATTTTCTTACAAAAAAAGTTAAGTTGGTCTTAACTCACAGATTTTGAAGACACTATAATAAAGAATTATTGGAGGAAATATTGCTTTTACTGTTTTCAGATAATGCTTAATGTTGTTGCAAATTATAAAATTTAATTAGCTATATAAATGCCAGAGGAACAAATAATGTGCTATTGTCTTGATATCTTTCCAGAAATTAGTCTTTTAAAACAAATTTGCCATATTAATCATCTAAAAATATTTTTGATCACTGAATTAATAGTTTGCAGCCTGTTTTCAGGTATTCATTGCCATAGGTGATTGCCTCTTAATTACTACATGGGCGCTTTCTATTCACTCTTATTAATTCATGTTTTCTGGCACAGTCCCAAAAGGCAGCCTTGCCCTATATCTTCTAATTACTTCTATAATTGAATTTGCCCACTTTTTCTAACCTATTTTTTAAACTGACTGTGTTTGTTCATGGTTTATTGTGTCTTTTTTGTGTCAGTTCTCTGCAAGCAGAATGTACATTGATTCTTTCCTCGTTTCTCATTAATTTTCAAGAGCTTTGCTGCATGTCTGCTTTTTCAGCCTGTCAGACCTATTGCTAGACCAAAAAAAGATTCTTATTATTAAAGGTTAGGTAAAATAGACTGAAGTTAATTAATTCATTAGTAACTCTGAGCCAATTACTGAAGCCTTCCCTTATTTATATACTTGTTAACAAGACAGAGATGAGAAAGGCCTATTATAGGCACATGTCCTTCAGAAGTTGGGCAAACCCTCTGGAGCATATGCATTTAGTTCCACCAAAGAAAAAGAATTGATTCCAAAATGAAGACTTGAAGATCTAACTGGCAAGGTCTTCATAAGCTGATGGACCTTCTTGTGGCCATCCAAATGTTGTTTTAGATTCTATCCTTGGATCACAAGCAATAAATTTTAGTGATCAGCTTTAAAAATTGCACACATAAGGTTTCAATATAAGTATATCAACTTGCCAACTTCGTCAGAATTATTTCCTGGGATGTTTGAGAATAGTTGAACAAAAAAAAATTACCCATGCGTATCTATGCAATTAAGAGGGGAGTTGCTGATTTTGACTTCAGACTATTTCCTTGTATTGATAAATGAAATGAGATATGTAGCTGGGAAGAAACCCTATTAATTTTTGGTAAATACTCTGCAGGTTATGAATGTTACATGAAAGCTGAAGTCATGCAGAAGCTACAGACCTATAAATAAAATAGGCAAGGTACCCAGTGGATCACTGATCAATGTCAGATGATTACATTAATGACATCAATGCATATTTTAAGCATAGTATTCAAAACCTGACCTTATATTTCTTGAGGATGAAGCATGACAAAACACTGTTCTCTCTCACTGAATTCAAGTGTTGATACAAGTGTGTTATTTTTTAAAAGGGTTACTCATAGTTTATTGCAAGGGACAAAACCTTTGGGGTTTTATTTTCTCATAATTCAACAACTTGATCGGAGATCATTAGAATTAGAAATCAATTATTTGTCAAATGTCTTGCAAACCTGGTCTGATATCTAGATTTGGAAGGAAATGATGCTATGATTGAGCAATATTATATGAGCTCTTTAAGCAAATAGACAAAGCATGGATTTAGAAGCATCTTCCACCTAGTCCCTATAAAACATAAATCCAAATAAATTTAACCAGGAAGAAAATGTGTTGGAAACACTGGAGAGCAGAAAGCTTGGCCCTGCCCAGTCAATTATGGTTTTAAGTACAATCGCTCTGTAGATCTAGGTTTAAAATCCTAAAGAAGGGTAGTTACTAAATTCTCTGGAAGTCCTACTCCCATGCCAGAAGCAGCCACAGCTTAAAATCTTCAGCTACCACTGTGGGAGTTATTCTCCAATCCAGAGACATTTCTAACGTGAGAGATAATAGGAAGAAGAGAAATGAAAGAATACAGCACCAAACAGCACATGGTCCTCAGCTGAGCCAGGTCACTGGGAGAACGTTTGGGTACCATCACCATGCTGTGCCAAAATATCTGTTTGCCTCTGCATCCTCCTGGAACACACACACACAGAACTTCCTCACTCCTCCTTGTATGCCATACAACATTCTGCAGAATTGGGGTATTTATTATTCAATCTTGCTCATTCACTCCCTTCCCAAAATTAGTTAGGAAATAACTGCCTGATTGAAACTGCTGGTATCTTGATCAGATCATTATTATTTCTGGTGTGAAATAAATAAGTAATTAATGATGGAAGTGCTCAGTACTTAAAATAGCTTTGAGATTTGCACTTAAAACAGACATTTGCTGCTTGATTTTGTGTGAATTACACAATGTGGGCTTGCCAAATTTACGTTGTTCAATTTTGGCGTGGAAAGTTACTGGTTTTGAGAACTTTTCAAGTATATATTTTGATTTATTTTAGTTATTGGCAGTTATCTTTAAGACTGTGTGTGAATGAGAAACTTCAGATACTTGGATCCTTCCAGTAGAAACTGTGCAAACAGGTTTTAGAGAATTTAATAAGAGTAGAGGGGTACATTTAGACAGTTTAGAAGTGTAGTGAAATGAAATAAAAGAGTTTCCTTTAACACTTCATTTTATAACTAATTAACTCATCAGAATGAGTACTGTTTTATGTAATAGTATTGAAATAACTTTTGCCACTATAAAGTGCATGCTATGATGAATCAGTCACTCAGCTGCCCTCCATGATAACAATACTTCTGGTTTTGGCAGATCTGAAGGCTTCTGTCACCTCCATCTGGACAGACCCTCTAATATTCAGTAAGGTTTTAAGGAAATGAGAGGTGTGCTTCTGTGTCATCACTTGTGTTATCAGAACCAGGGTAACTTGGACATGTTGAAATTCAGGCTGTTCATCATAGTAAGCTGCAGACTCTTTGACAGTGTGAATGACAGTGACAATATCATCAAACCTAAGTAACTGAGAGATTGTGGTGGTTACTCCATGGAGATCTGTGGACAGGACAGTAACACTCTTTTCGTTTTTCACAGGGCAATGTAACGTAAGTCTGAAATTATAAGAACAGCAGTAAAAAAATGAAGGGTTTTCTGTCTGAAAACTTCCTCATTTATCACCTTTTTTGCAGTTCTTGCATGTTTTATAAATTTCTTTCCGTCCTTTACTTCTGTACATGTCATGCTGCATTTGACTCTACTCCTGTCATATACACTGAATTGAAAAATTCACTGTTAGCTATTTCCTTTCATAGTTATTGCTCTTCTTTACTCTGAGTACCCTCTAGCATGTCTTGAAAATATTCCTCTGCCTGCCATCCTTATCTCACTTCATGTGAATGCATTTCAGCTTCTGCACCAGCAGCCACTGTAGTGCTTTTTACTTAATTCTATATCCTTTCAGTAACTTCATGTAGTCATCAAGGAACTTGTAAAGAGTGTATTGACTTGTAGGAACATGCTTGTTTCTTCTGGCTCTTCCTTTAATTCATTATTGGTTCTACTTTGTAGAACATGCTGTGACCACACGGAGTGAATGGACTCGGCTGGAGTTGTAAACCATAATTTACATACAGGGAAGCTGAGATTCCATGACTTTCCATATGTGACAAGGGAAGACCATGGCCGAGCCAGCAGCACAGCACCTATTGCCTGTTGTATAATCTTGGGCTTTTACCACTGGACTGTCCTTTCAGTCCTTTCTAGTACACATTTAATATGGAGATATTAAAACATATACATATTGTTGTAGTGAGTAAAATCTTGTAGCTGTCAGTGGACTTTAAAAACCTTTCCTAGAGGAAATATTTTAAAGCCTTTTCTGTTACTTTTCATTAAATTAGAATTTAAATAACATTGTTTAGCATCCTGATATTAAACTTTTCCTGTATATCAGAGGCTTACCTGAAAATGAGTCACCTGATTGAGTAGAAGACTTGAATGTCAACAGCGTTGATCAACCACATTCCTGCTTAAAATCATTAGATCTCCCCTCCTCTAGCACTTGAAGCACAGCTTTAGAGAAACTTATTTCCTAGTTGTTCTCACAGCAGCAAGCTCAAGCACTGAGTCTTCCAAAACAGGGAGCAGTTTCAGTATTAAGATGTATTCCATAAGTTGTTTCTTAGCTGATACTTCATTATCTTCCTAAGTAAGCCACAAATGTTTTAAGAAATATGTTTCCTCTTACTTTAATCCTGAAGAGGAGAGAGGCTAAGGAATGCTTTTCTTTTACTTCCAGTCTTAATTCTAGTTCCCAAAATTCAGTTTTAAACAAGACAAGAAGCTACATAGAATCTATCAATCTTTTAAATCTGGTCTTCCTGGTTAGTTTCTAGGAACAGGTAAGATATTCATTAACAATAAAGAGAGAAAAATATATTTGCAAGTAGAAACTGATCTTATTCTGAGCACAGTTTTAATCAAAAACATCAGCCCAGTACTGATCACATGCACTTCAGGGGGACAGGATCAGTCCTTGTGCTCGTGGCATCTGTTTCAGGACACCTGGAGATGTAATTGTGCTCCTTATGGGTATCCAAACTGCTAACACAAAACAAAAATGAGTGGTTATTTATCTGCATGTTGGCATTATGTATTTTACATCTACAGTAAGTGCCACCACTCAAATGCCAAACCTGTGCTTAACATTGTGCCAAAAGGCCTCCTGGCTGATAAACCTTGACAGTACACTGTTCTCTTGTCAAGGGGCATTATCCTAGCAATTCAGCAAAAATTTTTCTTCATTTGGACAGTGCATCTTTCAGACATTCCCTTCTTCTATTGATTTGTTTTCTCCTGTCCCTTTCTCCTTCTTTTGTTTTCTTATCATAGCTTCAGGTTATTAAGTGCAAAGTATTGATGGGAATGGGTGGTTTTGGTCGATGGAGAGCTAATGCATCCCTAATCCCACCATTGTTATAGAGTTATGCTTTACTCTGGTTCCTGATGGGGGAAAAGGTGCAAAGCTCTTGATCCTAGTTTTATTTGTCACAAACCCATCCATCAATCAAGCACAAGCATGTCTGAATGCTGAATGACATGTGGGTCTCAGCTGAAAAAATTCGATAACACTGTATTGTCAGGTTGCTCACTCTTTTTTTTTCGATAAGAAATACATTTGACTGAAATAGATAAGCATACAACTACTAAAGACTTGAAGAGAGAGAGTGACATACATGACACCAAAGGTTTTCGATCTTTGGTATTAATGATACTTATGAGTAAATAAAATGGAAAAAAAGCTCTAGACATGCAACATGCTTAAATCTTGTGGGGTTTTTTATTAAGTTGGGGTTTCACATTTTTAATCTGGACATATATTGTAGCCTTCCACCTAGGTCCAGACGCTGATAGAATCTGTGACTGAATTTCTATTTTTAAAAAATTATGTTGGTTAATATAGCAGACATTCATGAATAGAATATTATTTTAATATACGTTGAGAACCTATGCATTTATTATTTCTGAATAAAGACATAAGTATATACGTGTAAGTATTATCCTTTTATGATTTGAAAACATTTTAAATTTATTATTAGAATACATATCCATAGATATTTTATACTATGCAAATAAGAATGTATGTCATTTTGAAAATGTCCCTTTAAAATGTATTTGTATTCTCAGATATGATTTTGGAATCTCTTTATACCAGTTTTTGTGTGAAGTATACTAATACATTGCTGAAAGCTTATCCACTTATTTATATGCAATTTTCTATTCATACTCACTTAAATAATTGCATTTAGAAACCGTTAAAATGTTGCAATTTTCCATTTGTACACTGTAACTCTGAGAAAAGTAATCAACAGATCAGAACAATTTAGAAAGTGCATTTTATTTTCTTGCGATAGAAGTAAATACTTTAGAATGGAGAATGCATTAAATGACCTAAAAAATCCATCAACAAAGGTAACAAAAAGACAACCCAAATCAGAGGCTCTAAGACAAACATATTGTAGCCTCAAGTACTGGCACACTCTATGAGTAAGCCATTTTTTCTCTGCTCTGTGACTAGGGGCTACAAAACTGCAAAAATCAATGTGGGAGTGCTTTAGGTTTGTTGGGTAAATTACATGTGCTTGGCTGCTCTATTGTATCTGGCCCATATTCTACACCAGATACTTTTAGATGGAACTGTCACATAATACATATACTCAATATTGATTTTTGTAGATTTAACAGAGCTTGAACTGAACTCCATGGTAAGCCAGGAAAAACTTAAGAAGTGCATCTCCTCAAAATTGGGATGAACATGTAAATATGGAAATACTATTGAATATCTGTGTCTGGGAATCTCCTGCCCCAGTTTTAATTTGGTATGGCCAAAGTCAGTACTGAGTAGTTGAAAACTGCTGGCATTAAATATTTTTTGGTTTGTCTTCAAATTGTTTATTTTTGTGTATTTTTTTAATGTTTGTACCAAGACCAAGTGAACATGGAAAGTTATAAACATTTTTGAGTGACGTTCTATTGTCTGAATAGCAGACGATGCCAGATGAAACCCAGAACACCTCTGCTAGCAACAAAGAGCACTTTGAGGTCTCTGTATAGATCATGAACAAATTATTTTAGATTAAATTCAGTGCATGCAGGGAAGTCCCTGAATCTCAGATGCAGTACACCTAAGTGTACATTTTGACATGGGAATAGGTGGTCTCATTTCAAGTTGCATATAATTTCAAATTTAAAAGAAGACACTAATTCAAATGTCTAAATATGAAACACATAAAATTTGGCTGCCTTTGAAAATCTCCATGTTAGTTATCAAATATGAGGTAATCAAGTGTGAACAGTTTGCTAGGTTTTAGGTCCCAAGCTGGTGTGACAGGACTGGTAACACTCCCTATTAAGACTGAAGAGGCTAATATTTTCTCAGGGGAAAGAGGGGAAATAAAAAATATTTTTAACTTATAAAGTAAATTAAGACTGCAAATGTTAGTTTATTTCCATTGTATTTGTGAACAGTGTATTACTAATGGTATCTGTTTAAATAATCACATTTTTAAATATCAGTCTCCAGAGTAATTTGTAATCAAACAATAGTTGCTGTAGCCCATAAGGAAACAGTTAAAATTGCTTAAAAATGGATCCTTCTGGTTTCACATCCACCCACCAGCAATGTCACTGAAGCCCTGCCTGCAGTTCTAAAGTCATGCCCCAGCCTGTGTTTATCAGTATTGCTCGTGACTCAGTTGCACCCACAGTGTGTGGGTCCCGTAGTGAAGGACTTTTGGTCACTGCTGCCACGAGCAATGCTGAAATTGTATTTAAAGGAAGGAGAGAAAACAGGCCTTAAATTTCCAGGGAATGCTTTACATAATAGGCACTGCTCCATGTTCCTCACCTCTCCCCTGACCTCCTGGGGCGTGATCCTCGTGAGGCTGCAGCTGCAGGGGACTGAGACACTTAAACTGCTCTGCTTGGTTTCGGCTCTGGGCTCAGGATGGGCAGTGTGCGGTCCCTGGCTCACCTGCACCCTGACAGACAGCCAGTGGGAGCCATCTGCACCTCAGAACCCTACTTTCAAACTTTATAAATCTCTTGGTGGTTTTTCTGCATTTAAAAAATTGTAGGATGGGTTTTCAGCTGGTATTAATTGACATAATTCCAGTAATGTTCTTGCTAGGACAGCAGTTTCCACTAATGAATATCCAGCATTGTATCTCTGCCAGCAGTCAGATGTGGTAATCAGAGCAGCCAGCCTCTGAGAGTAAAGCAGAGCCTTGTCAGGGGGCCTCCACTTTAAAACTTTGTCTCTTGGTCTGTCAGTGCTTGATTTTATTATTCTAAGGGCATTTTGATAACCCCTCTGTGTTTGGGTCTTCATGGTGTGAAGGTCTGACTAAATAATGAGGGTACTTTCTCTTTTATCTTTAGAGGGAGGATTTACTTATTACTGCCAATAATATGGGTCACATTTTCAAAGGTGTTTTAACTTCACCTCCATGTTTGTACTGCATAAACACTTGCAATTGCTTTTGTATCCAGTCATTTCTACAGATGAGCATTTACCATTATTTTGCTATGCAAGTGATGCTTGTGTGTGTATTCTTCTGTCTCGTTTCTATAGATAAACATACACAGACACAAGTGGGTGTTGTGCTTTTATGTGACATTTTACAGTGCTAAGTATTAAGTGGACAGGACACTAACACCATTTTCATTCTCAAGATATATGATGGGCTTGTTTTGTACACTGCAGAGAAAAAAGAAAAGATTGTGAATTCAACCTTTTCCTTTTCCCATTCATTTTGTGCTCTGTCTTATGTCACAAGAGGCCATGAAGGATCTATGACCATGTGTGATATTCCAAATAAATGAAATGCCTCTCTATATTCTAACAGTATCTGCTATACTACCTGGTGGTACTGATCCCTCCATTTTATGAAACACAAATTAGTCATATGAAAAGGGATTTTAACTTCCATAAAACCGGTGTGCCTCTGTTCCTTAGACAATAAAAAGAGGCTTACGGAAACAGTGGTTACTTACCTCCTTTTGAAAGAAAAATGCATGCAAACAGGGTTTCATCAATGGAAAGGGCACTTTATGTTTCCGATTTTGATCCCACTTATGTAGTTTTAGCCGTTTAACACCGTGGTTTCTGACTGCTGTCTGTCTGGGAACTGGATGCCAGGGAAGGAAACCCTCTGGCGTACCTTGGTGGCAGCTGTGCTGTATTTTCAGTTTACTCTTAGGTGCCACAATAGAGTCTCTGATGTTATGCTTAGATGCAAATCAGCTCCTGAAGTGAATGGCAGTAACATTGTTGACATCCAGTATATGTTAGAAGTCAGCACAAGTATCATGTTGGTCTATGTCTAGTGGACGTCCAGGACCACTCAAGAGGTTAAGGACATTGTTCATCAACTGGGAGTGTAACTTGAGAAATGTAAAGCCAACTGAATTAGAAAGAAAGGGTGAAACACCATATGATTTGTCTGTTTAAGTGCCATATGGCATCTCTTTAAAATGTATAGTACTAGGGAAGAAAAGAGATTAGTGCAAAATGTAAGAGCTGCTTCATAAGGCCCTAAGGACCAGCAGTTCAAAATGCTGGAGTATCCAGACAGCCTCTCCTGCATCTTAAAGAATAAATGATGTCAAGCTACAGAAAATGATGCATGCAGTGCTTCTTGTTAGCTTGACATGTGTCCCAGGGAGGAATGATCAGCACAGTGCTGTTACAGGATTGCCCCATGTCTGTGTAGCTGAACAGCCACAGCTGCTGTACAACTGCACAGCTCTGCTGGGTTAGCAGATGTCAAAGCCCCGCTGCAGTCCACAGCCCAGGTGACAAGCTGCAGGATCTCTCCAGTGGCTTGTTACAAAGAAAGGTTACAGAGATCAATTACTGTTTTCTTAAACTGCATAAAACTAAATTCTAGCTATTGTAGGTATGTGTTACCGCTTCACATCTTCCTTCTAGTTTGGTGGGAATTCATTTGTAATGAGAGTAATTGCTGCTCTGTTCACTTGCAGCTCTGTTGTATCTTGTGCCATCGCTGCTCTCTGGGCAGATAAAATTCACCTGCAGTTGGGTTCTGCTCACTTGATCTCACATTCAGGGCCACAGGATAGGGTCCTTGCTCTGGATCTCTCAAGAGTAGCAGGATTTCTCCTGATTAATCCCGTGTCTGACACCTTCCTTGTGAGCTGGGATAGGATGGCTAAAACACTTTCTGACTGGTCATTTCTGAGACAAGTTCTTCAAATTCCATTTCATCTTTATATCCTAATTTGGGAATACATCAGTAGAGCAAGGAAACGGGTTTGGTATTTTGCAAATTTATACAGATTGGTTTTATTCTTGAGACACAGTCAAGCCACCGCCAGTCAACATTTCTTCAATTGAGTGGTCCCAAGTCTGGTTTGAGCAAAATAAATAAATACTGTTATATATTCATATGTATATGCTCAAATATATATTTTATATGTTGGTTTCATCTGAACAAACTGGATTGATTCAGTTGAACTTACAGCCATGTGAATGTAACAAAACAAAAAGTAGGTCCTGATAATAAAGTGTATTTCCAAACCACTAACCATGAGAAAAGTACTCTAGGAGAAGACCCTCGCTTAATTTCCACACCTCAGTAAAATTACTTTTTAAAAACAGGAAGAAAATCAGTGGCTGGTCTGGATTTTTCAAACATCTCTGAAGTATTACATTATTAATTTTCTTGCAGTAATAAAAGAATTATTTCTCCATTTAGCACATGCAAAATTTTAAAGCTCCATTTTATTAAATATGAAAATATGTGTATATATTTGAGAAAGCTAAAAATAAAAAATAAAATGCTAATGAAAAAGTTATTAGTTTTTCTTAGCTGGTTTTGGATTTGATTCTATGCCACTTATTTTCGCTAATTTGGCAATTTTCCTGCAAAGGAAAAGAACTCAAAAGGGGATCTTCAAATTGGTCCCTACAGCTGTAAAACTTCTGATATGAGATAAAAACCCATGAAACGTTGTAAAGCATTAACAGAAGAGATGAAGTTGTTCCATCAACCTGAAGCCTCTGAAAGCTATTCACTTTCCACTCTTCATTCTCATATAAGTCCTGGTAATGTCAATGAGAGCAACTTGCACTCTCAAAGCAAAAATCCACCCAAAGGCAACAACTCATAATGAAAGGAAGAAAAAAAAATTTAAAAACCAACCAACCAACAGCAACAAAAACAGAAACAAAAATTTTCCATCTTCAATTACAAAACCCTCAACTTCTTGACATATGTTTGATTCAAACAATATTTTGTTGGCTGTAAATTGTTTGCAATTGGAATGTTATATTTTTGGAGGAAATAATCCAGAAAAGCATTCCACCAAACTCATGATAATTTGATTGCACAGTCCATATTTGGAGCATATTAGCACATTCACTCCTGTGTACAAATATATAAACTGTCATCTCCCAAGCAGTGAGAAGAAAAGTGACAGAGGAGGTTCAGATGGGGGAGAAGGGAAAGAGTTGCCAGTAAGGCCCAAAGCTTGCCAAAATCCTGTAAGTGAAGGAAACGAAACAAAATGCAGAGAATAGACAAGGAGAATGAGTGGCTAATTACTGTACATCCCACTCACCTAAAAATGAAACAGGCACGAGACATCAGAGAGGCACATATTGCATAGGCACATCCTGACAGCAATGACAAAACAGTGTAATCACAAACAGAAAACTAGGAACCTTTCCCTCTTTGTTGGCAGTGGTGGTTGAATGTATTCTAGCAGAGAGGCTGTTATTCCCCTGTCACTGCCGGTCCTTTTCCTTCTCCATGTGGAAAGAAATGGCTCAGGGAAAGCGTGACTCCAGATCCAGCAGGTTCCTTGTCCCTGCAGAGTCCAATTTATTTCTTGTGTGGGGTAGTGCTTTCCCTCGCTCTCCTCAGCTCAGGTGACAGGTGTGTTGCGTGCTCATGCTGGGACGAGTGTAGATTAAGCCTTAATACAAATTACCTGATAGAAATTTGGGCTGCTGAGAGATTCCTACTTTGTGCCATGATTTGCTGTGTCATTTTGAGCAGGTGGCACCCCTTGGTGCTGAAGTTTGTCGTGATTTTAAGATGTAGCCACTGTGGGCTTTGTTAATCATTTGAGACCCATGTATAAAAGGCACAATACTTGGACAAAGGCTCGTGATTTTTCCAAAATTTAGCTGATGGTTACCATACATTCCCGTAATTCACCAGACTGATTTATTGCTTCATATTGCAGTGAATATTAAGTAGTTTAGTAACTGGACATTTTATTATTTTAATCTAATTGAACCAAATATGGGCAAATGAAAGTATTCTGAAAGATATGACTGTAACTCAAAGCTGGGGAACCTGAACACTGCAGGAAATTACCGAAGCCCTTTTGTACGTGCTCATCTCCCTCCTCTGGGCACTTGGCACGTACCTAGAGAAGTGCACAAGGTGGAGTGGTCTCTGTGTATGGGACTTTATTCTCACCTTTGGCTTATGGTGCTGATGGTCACAAGAACTGGCCATACAAAGCAAAAAATTCAAAGCAGAGTAGATTTGATGAAGGAAGGAAAGGAGCTGCATTTTATTTCTCAACAGATTGATAAGGGATGCATGTTGCCAACTGAAACAGAAAGAAGGCACAGCTGGAGGCAATTAACCAGATAGTTGGATACTGGCTGGGGAGATTTGCAAAACTCTCTGCAAATTGCTCCAGTCCCTGTCTGCTCTAAGTAGATATGCAAGGCTGCAGCAGTTCTGTGCGGGCAAGGGAGCAGCCTCACACGAACTGATCCAGCAGCAGTTGGTTGGTATAAGCACAGCAGCTGCATCAAGCTAATGAAGGTACTCCATTAGGGATCTCTGTCTTCTCTTTGAGTGCCTTGAGGGCTATGCGAGAGTGAAGCAAGAATCACTTGCCTTAGCAAGTAAATGTTTCAGCTGTCCTCCTTTTTACAAAACACTGGTTAGAAACTGAATAAAGACAGACCTCTCCATACTTGACCTCTTTCCCTGGGTGAAGCCAATGCCTTCTCAGTTCTCTTTGCTTCGGGTGAAAACCAGTCCTCTACTTCTGAGGCTCGCTCACTTCCAAGGAGAGCCTTGCATTGTGCTCAGGGAGCAGCCCTTGTCTCCATCAGGGGTTTGTCCACAAGCTTCATTGCATTGGAGTGTGGTTTTCAAGAACAAATCCAGTTTAATGGCCCTCCACTATTGGAGAGCATCCACAGTAGTTTTGTTGAGGTGCCCAGTTCCTGTCTGGTGCACAGTGACTGGTTTTACATTAATGGACAATGGCAGTCCTAAAGCAAAGTGGGGGGTCAGACAGAAACTGGACAGGTAACATCATCCTTTTAGTTGTGGGTCCCCCAAGCACAATCACCATCTCACCTGCAGTTTTTATGACTCATGGTTTATGTATATTGCTTATTTGTTTTATTACTAAACCATGCACGTATCTAGATGAGATGAGGTGTTCTTCGGAATATTTTGAGGTGTTATATTGAAAAACTACACATTATTTCTGCTTAAGGACACTGGGACTTACGCTCAGGGAAGCTGTGCTCTGCAGCTAAAAGAAGTGACTGCAAAATCTAATAAATGTTATATAGGGCATCTTCCGACGCTGATTTGCACTCAGTATTCTGTGGTGCTTCTAGACTGGGGAACCTGTTACAGTGCTGAATTGTGTCTGGAGTTAGGATGGAGGTTCCATCCTTTGTGGGGAAGGGTGTGTGATTGCAGTAGTATTGCTGTTAGGCTGCACTGGGGGAATAACCTGCAATCTGGGGTTATTTAGGGGAAACATGCTTGTGAATTAGACTTTCTATCATCTTCATCTGGGTACAGTTGAGTATGCCTTAATTGCTTCCCAGTTGTATTGCTATGCAGCAACACATACTCCGTGTGCAGGCGTGAGTGTGGAGAAAACTGCTTTAAGTGTTCCCTCAGTAGTATTGGTTACTGACAACCTTAGATCTATCCACCAAATGCAGGCTAGCCCGGAAAATCAGGTGAAAATTCTTAGTCCTCGTGTCCATGTTTCTCAATTACCTGAGAACAGAATTACCAAGAAGAAAATCCCTTGAAAATCTAGGAAAATGTTGAGTGTTAAAAATCTCACAACTCGTAGAAACTCCCATGAGCAGAGAAAAGTGAGGCCATACAGAAGGGATCTTTTCCAAGGATTAGTCTATTTTACAGGAAAATTTCCAAAGATCTCTCTTAATAGTACTCACCTTTTCAATTTAAAGGATAATTTTTTAGCAGTGAGGATATAAATAAATAGAAGTGGCAGAAGTTTGGAGTATGTTGTATGTAAAAAAGTTTCTTTAAAATTACTGGAAAATCACATTATGAAGAAATATTATAAGTAGCTATGCTCAAAACATACATTGTGTTTGGATCGAAGATCAAAAATAAATATGGAACTTAAGGGTACAGCTGTGTTCTATTCTCATTGAATTCCTACTTTTGTTTCCAAACTAAGGAAAACAAACTTTTTTAATGAAACAGTGTTTCAGCTTGGGAGATTTATGACAAAAATAGAAGTATTTTTCAAAATTCCTATATTAAGTAGGAATAATTTTTCATTTTGGTTTTGATACACTTCCAAGCAACAGTGTTGGTCATAAAAATGAGATGTTAGCAACATTGAAATCTCTTTTAAAAACCCAAAACAGTGGCATTGAGTTTCATTTTCACAGATTTGAATACAGAGCTCTGAGAAAAGGGAGCCTAGAAGAAGTAATGCAACACCAAACCTGATCCCTCGGCTGGATGGAGCTTTGGTTGGCTTCTGACTTGACATGGGGTTGAGAAAAGAGGGCAGGGACTGTAAAGCTGCCCTTCAGTACTGTAAGGAATTTATTTACTTTAACTAATGCTCTAAATTTGAGTTCACCGTTTTCCCTAATTTGACTTATATTGTCCAAATGCCTCAAGGTAGACACAGCTAACTTTTTACTCAAAATATGAAAAATAAGTGTCTTAGTATTGTTTTCAACTGACAGATCGTCTTGGTTTGGAATCATTTATGTTACAGCAGATGGTGGCAGGAGGAACACCAACTCATGAGATGAAACATGAGAGTAAGAGGAAAAAGACAAAGTACTTCCTGAGGAAAAACTTGAGAAAATGTTGCTAAATCAGTCAGTGCCTTTGTCATTCCAACAAGTAAAAATGTTTTTGGTATTTTTTCAATATCAGATGTCTGTCCCAATCTTTATAAAACACTTATTTACTGACAAATTAGAAATCCTGCAACATCTTCTCATCTGAAAACTCAAATGATTAAATGAATACCAGCCACAAATAGAAGTGAAATCCAAGCCAGACACTCTGTTACCCAGAAATGGAAGTAATTCTCCCACACTGTTCCCAAAAGTTTGAATAGATGATGAACCGAGGATGGATAATATGATATACCCAAAGGCTTGGCAAGCTTTGGATAATTTGGAACAAGGATCTGACAATTTGCACAGCAGCTCCTGCAATACCTTGTGCCCTGGGCAAAGAGCTTTCTGTACATCCTCAGAGTTAAGAACGACGAGTCCACTGATGGGAACATTGAGTCCTCTGCTGAGTCCAATGGAAACTATTCTATTTAACAGCTGAAATAAATTTCGCAGTTCCTCTGTTTCAATATTTAATAGAAAAAAAGGAAGTTATCTGGATGGTGTGGTTACCTGCAGCATAATTGCAGACAGGCATTTAGGATTCCATAGTGTATTTCTGTCACCTTGTTTATTACAGGCAGACAAACCCTTCCTTTCCAATGCCAAGTAAACTACTATTTATTAGCATTTTGGCTAGCAAGTAACTGCGACCTGCAAAGATAATTCTGAAGTAAAATCCTCATACTGAAAAAGAGAAAAAAAAGGACAAAAAAAAGATGGGTAACTCAAAATCTTTTATAAATAGCAAAAGCAGAGGCCAGGATAGATGAGCAGTTTCCATTTACTTGTAAGGAAGCTCTGAAGACCATCTGTGGAGGAATAGTCACATCATAACCTTCTGCCAGGCTGGGACCAGGTTTGTCATATTCTTTCCAACCAGCAAGCTGCTGAGAACCACTCACAGATTCCTTTTTCCATTCCAGTGGGTTTCCATGCAAATTTCCACTTGTTGGCATGGTAGACGTAAAGCCACGATGCCATAGTGACACTGTGACTCTGCAGTATGGAGAACACCTGTGTGAACATCTTCATATTAAGAATATGTTGCTGATCTGGATGAAAAGTTACCAACCACCCCTTGTCCCTGTTATTTGTCCCTTCTTTTCCTTCCCTGTAATCATTTATGGCAGCTGGACACTTGCTAGCAGAACTGCATGTGTTCTGTCAGCAAACAATGAATCTGATTAAACAAAATGTGATTAAAGCGAACAATTAAAGGAAAAATTAAAAACTAAACAAGCAAGAAAAATTACTTATGAACATTTCCAAGATAAACTAGGTAGTTTTAATGGAACCTATTCACAGACTGAGTGTATGTGCAGTTTTGTTGGAATGGGAACTTCCAGTGGGAAGTAGCTGAGAAGTAGTCTCCTAAGCTGAATCAGCAACAGCCAGAGCAAGGAATGAGGGCAGCAAAGAAAATTATTAGGCAGAGGATTAGAAACAAAGTGAGAAGTGGTATTTCATATTGTCCATAATAGTTTCACCTGTGAAACTCATTGCCATGGAATTTCAGTAATGCTTACGTGATCAGAAAAAAAAAAAAAAAATGAGGGGCAAATAAAGGAATGAAAATTTTTTCTAAATCCTATTAAAATCTGTCTTAGAAAGTTCCTGATCTTCAGGTGGCTGGACATGGGGTAAATATGGCAGAGAACTGCCACTTTCTCCCCACTCTGTCCTGCAGCTCTACACTTGCACTGACCTTTCCTGTTGGAGGAGGATGCAGGACTGGACGCAGCCATGGTGCCACCATTCTTCTGGTATCAGATTTTATGTGATCAGGTCTTGTGCTATTTGAATCTGCAATCACACAAAATAAAGCTATGAAAGTCCACGGAAAGTACTGGAAAAGTCTGGTTGCTGTCCTGAAACTGCTAAGCTGGCTTATACACACTGGAAATAAATTGTTATTCACTCTCCCCAGTACAGCACCCCCATTTCTGTGCTATTTTATAGCAGGAAGTGAGAGTAAATTAGCTTATATGAGGGTTTCTGTGATTTGGCCATTTAAGTGGCTTTTTCCAATCTATGTGTGTGCATGTATCATTTTGTTTATAATTTGCATCCTTAATTATATGGAATGCTTAGAATCAAAAAAAACGTTCTTTCTTACTTTCCTCAAAAAAAAGTAATGTGTTAGTTAATCTGCAAAAAGTGTCCTGATTAAAAGAAATGTGAAAGTTCTGCTTTCTTAGTAGGACTAAATTTAGTCATTCTGAAATGTAGAATAGCTGCTGCATCTATTAAATATTATAGTCTCAGTTATCATCTACTGAAGTACATCCTTTTCCAGAGTTCTAATGGAAAAATAACAAGTTACCAAAAAAAAAAAAAAGAGTGTAAGGAAAAGAAAATTATGCTTGGTACTCTGAAAATTGAACATTTTAATGGCAATAAGATGAGGAGATGATGTGTGTTGCAAAGGACTTTTCACTTGGATTTTTTTTTTTTTCCGTAATTGGAACATCTTAAATGATGTCATGATGTTTAGTATGAGTGAAGCATGAGTAAATGTAAAAAAAGGACACAAAAAGACAAACTTCAAGCATTTGGCACTGAAGGAGCAGTACTAATACAAATTGACCCACTGAGGCTCCTGTCCAGCAGTTACCAATGTGCTGAAGTTCATAAGTGATTTTTTTCTGGTGGAACTATTTATAAATATTAGGCTGGACAAGATCCTGTGGTCTTAGAATACCAGGACTAAATTAGTCTACAGGATTCTGGTTTTCTAATTTAGCTTTTATCACTATCTGAGTAGTGCTACCACAGGTATTTAAGGGAATCTCAATTAAAAATCAGAATTACCAGCACAGTTCTTTTTTTGTTTCTCTGGATGCTAAGCAGTGTCCTGGACATTGTCACTGTGCACCCAACGGCAATGAGGGCCAACAGCAACTCCACATTGTCCATGGGCGTTACAAAGGACGGATAAAATCAAGGGTAGAGAAGTCGTGTCACTGTCATTTGATGATCAGCCGGTATCATTTCAATCTTATCCAGAGATCTTTGGTCATTTAACTCTGTTCTGTGTCCCTGTCCCCACAAGGTGGAACATTTAAAAGGATAAATCAGATACTTGAGAGATGTAGGCTCGTGTGGATGAATGTATTGAGGAGCCTAAGGCTCTTTGATTTCCCAGCGCCTTTGTGGGTCTGGATTGTAATGTTGACTGTCATCAGCTTATTGAAAATAGCAGAGAACATACCTCTTCACTAACTATTTTATTATCCCTAAATGCCTACTGCGGAGAAGAAAAGACAAGATAGATCCCCCCAGGACTCGCCATGGAAACACTGATCCTGGGGGGAAAAAGCCACTCAAGATCAGTGCTGTCCACTCTACGCAAGTACAGAAATATTCTGGTGCATTGTATGAAAAAATGTTTGTAGGTGTAAGAATTATGAGCACAAGTATCTGATCATCAGACACTGACAGGGTGAATGTAGCCATTAACTAATTAGCAACAGAATTTGCATAACCTGCAACTCTCAAATATTTTTATGAATAAATTGATGGTCATCCAAATACTTGCAAATTAATTAATTGCAAGAGATGATAGGATTCTACAGATAACCAAATGAAACTAAGGATTTTTAGTAATTAAAACATTTTACCCTTATGATTACTCATGTAATTCTACTAGTGAGATTATTTTTGTCCAGTTCAGTAGAAAAAACATGACCTCTTACTATATTATATTTTTTCTGGTTTTTACTTTTTCTTTTATCGCTTGACTGCGCTGGAACAGCCAATGAATAAAAAAAAATTAATGCATTAACTTGTTAGTGGTTAGCTTCTTAGGCAGGACTTGTGAAAATTTAGAGCATTTAAAATGCTCCAGCTGGCTGCTACTCTCTATTTTGACTGCTACAAAATTCACTCATACCCACAAAATATTTCTCTTGTCTTTTGGTAATTAATAGGTTAGAAGTGCCAAAAAGAAAAAAAAAGAAAGAAAAGGGGAAAAAAAATCCCTGTTGTTTTGGCACTATTATAACAGGAACTAGGAGTCTCTAAAAAGTATAAAATACCTTATTCTATGTTTAGAGCTGATTGTGCTATTTGTTAGTTGTGGCCTTGAAGTATTTTGATTTAATCTTAGAAAACAGGGCTGATCTGGATGAATTCCAGCTGAAGCTACAGGAATTGAAGAATTAAGCTACAGAACATAATGAAATTATTCAGTCCCATGCAATCTGATGAGCATCACTGTGTGTAATGGGATGTGTGTGTGGTTGTATCTGAAGCTGGTTGTATACCATTGATTACAAAAGTACCTTTTACACATAGTGTAAGATAATTACTTTGTATGAAAAGCAGACTATTTTAAAGCATTTATTTTAATAAATACGTTTAGCACTAGTTTTCTGTATGTGGGTATATTGTTAGTGAGTAGTATTCAAGGCTAAAGCCCTTACCTTTGTGCTGATGCTGAAAACTATCAATTATAAAGCACCTAACAATGTTCTACCAATGAGCACTCTCTTTTAGTGGCACGTTCCTATTCCTCTCTTTAAAAGACAGATATTGCTGTGTGCAGGAGCACCAAGACTGGGGTACCATTGTTAGGGCTGATTAAGGGGAGGAGGAACTGTTCAAATTTTAGGGTTCTTTTCTTATCAGACGTCTATTGAACTGAATAGCATTTTGTTTTATGTCACACTTTTTATGGCCTAGGTATCTCAGAGCTCTTTAGAAAACAGTCTGTTTCAATAATAAATATTACCAGAATAGTGAACGTGTAGGCATCTATTATGTTATCTGCAATAGCTCACATACTCTTTGGCATTTGAACAATGCATTTAGGGAGTAGGGTGATGGGAATATGTAAGATAGTTTTATTTGCAAGTGTTAAATAAATGTTTGAGAATCTTAACATTGAAACCAAAAGTAGGAGGAAAATGTTTATCCTGCACCTTGTAATTTGGTAAAACCTGCCTGGCATCCACCTGGATGCAGAGTTACAGTTGGCAAGAAGAGCCAGAGAAATAATTGTTCAGCGGAGGGATGGAGCTCTTGAAAGAAATTGTCCCAACCTACAACTTCTCAGAAGTGGTTTAGGACCACAGTGAAAACAATCCTCACCACTGAATTGTCTTTGTTAGAGTGGTAGACCTCAGACTGCATGGAACAGATCCACAATTTCAGCTAATTTTGACTGTGCACAAGGAGAAAATAGGAGGAGGCACATAATAAATGCTGAGGAGGCAGTAAGAGACAGAGAAGGGGAAAATAAGAAAACAAGACAGTAAGGTATGTGTGCATCTCCTTCCAAAATCTCTGGATCAGCCTCAAGCTGTACTGGCGCAGAGTTGTCCTCTGTGCCCTCAGTAAAATTACTGCATTGCTAGCAGAGACTGTGAAAAAATATATGCATCTGCAACTCAGCCACCACAGTTCACAGTCCATCAGAGTGGAAATTAGGGGAACAGTAGAATTAGTAAAATCCTGTATTGTCCCCAACCGGATAGCTTGTCCTGACTGTGGTGTTTCCTATAGGTATAACGTGCACAGCTGTGTGCGTGGCTTCCTCTGACTGTGCACCCCAGAGGCATTTCCTCTCTCTTTTCTCTAGATTTCTGGCTATCTGTGCCCTAGCTGTCTTTTCCTCTAGTCAAGGTCTCTCTCTCTTCTTTCTCAACCTCCATATGCTCTCACCTCCCTTTCAGCTCTTCTCTTCCCCCTCCTCCTTCAGCCTGGACAACACTGCACCTCTTTTCAAAGCCTTTATTTTTAGAAGAAAATAAAATATGTGAAATCTGAATGACTTCAAAAACATATTCTGGTGCTTTCTCTTGCTTCTCAGTCCACTATTGTTGTTCAGACAGTGTATAGAGCACTATATCAAGTAATTGGGTATTATCTTCTGGACTGTAGTTCAGGCACTAAAAATAGCATATTGGTGACCACTTTGTTCCGTATGCCTCCTTTATAAAAGGAGCTAATGGCACTTTTTCAGGTTTTCCATGTTGGAACATTAACTTCTAGCAGAGGTGCTATTCTTTTTGTGGTGAAAGCAAAATGAGTGTGAGCTGGGGATGATCATCGCTTCCATGAAATTTTGTAAAACTCATTGCCACATGCTTATTTTCTATCACCAGGTTCCTACGTGCAGGTTCAGGCTGACATGTTTCCACTGCTGTTGTTAGACAGTTGCTTTGTTGTTCTACCATTTTTTATCCTGTGCTCTAAAAGACAGTGCAGGGAACTCACAAAATCGCTCTCATTAAGACAACCACCAAGTCAGCCACTGTTACCAAAGGTTGATGGTTTTGGTGTTCGGCCAGAAACATCTCACAGGAGCCTGATTATCACAAATTATAAGAAACTGCCTTCTGCCAATCATGCTCTTACAAAGTGTATCACCTGGACCTCTAAAAGTGAGGAACCCAAAGTACATGGTCACTTCTCCAACCTTCTCTGTGCTGCCCACACTCAGGTAGATGATCCTCAGGACTGGGCAGTGGTTTCCATCTCTTGATGGGGTAACTGGATGTGGCCACGAAAAGTTGGCTCGGAGGCCCATTTGTTTGGAGCATCTCTTCCTGTGTATCCTGTCCTTCTTAGTTGTCAGGGGACTCCTGGAACATGCTTTTATTTCTGTAAGTCCTGTGGGTCATTTCCCTGCTCACTTCAGCCTCAGCTGGTGAGGTCGAGCTTCTGTGCACCGCTGCAAGGTGGTCTCTTACTTTCTCACTGTTGAGAAGGATGACCAGCTGACAGTAAAATTGCTTGGTGCTGATGAGCCCTTGGCTTTGTTACTGTGGTAAAACATACATCGTTTGACAGCTGCTTGTGCATGGAAAAAAACATAGATGATTAACGGTTTCCTATCTTTTCTTGCTACTGATCTTCTTTGCTTATGACAGATGAGACTTAGATGTCTTTTTTTAAGAGACAGAGAGAGAAAAGGAGAATATTTAAACTTGTTCTCACCTAAGTCTTTTGTGTTATCCTAAGGACCTTATTTGTAGTAGAGATTTTTGTCTGAATTTCAGCTCTCCTAAAATGAGATCTGTCATTCAGCTTTAAAAGGGAACATGTATTCTTCCCTGGTTGGATTTTTTTTTTTTTGCAAAAGGGTATAATGCTAATTTTACTTATTCAGAAATTAAAATAGCAAACAGTTTATATGAGGTGTTGATAATTACCTATATTACTGTAATGCTGTGACAGATGTTGGCAAAAAGAGGCAGAAAATGCCTACAGCTGTGCACTCCATGACATCCAGTTTATACTCAGACAGAAGGCTAACAGATGTTCTGAACTGTCACTTTGCCTAAATGTTTTTAAAGTCTAAGGACCTGCTTTATAATTCACTAGGGCCTCATTTGGTTTCACAGAGGTCCTCAGAATTCCCATCTGTGACAATTAATGTCGAAGACTTTTATAAATCAACCCCTGTCCTTATTAGCCCTCTGCAAATAGATACTGTGTATCTGTATACTCCCGAGGCTTCTATTTTTTGTGACCTAGTTATTAATTTCTGTTACTCGTATGTAGCATTACTCTTGTTTTGAGAAGAAACAGATTTGGGTGACATGAATACAGCTTGAGCAACAGAGTTGAAAGATTGCTGAAATAATTTAGACTGAACTCAGAATACCTATGTTAAAATATTCTTTATTTTCTTGCTGAATGCTATGGTCATTTCTAAGGCGGCTGTAAAATGCTAACAACTTCAAGCTACTTGTTTTCCTAAAGGAAAATATAAATCTTGGTGGTAGCAAAATAGAGCACTTAAAAAAAGCATGTTCAGCTGCCAGAGATATTCCTATTCCCAGAGAATATTCTTATTCAGAAATAGTTAAAACATTTAAGGGGCACTTTAAAAAACAAAGTTTCATATACTAAATTATGCTCTTTAAATTAAAACTGAAGATGTTACAAAGGTGTTATGTAGGTAATGTATGCATGTAGAAAAACATTTTAAGTTATCATCTTCAAGCTCCGCCCAAATTTGCCAGCATACCTTCAGATACATAAAAAATGTCTCTAGCATAAAACAACTTAATACTTTACTGATAGTTGCCATTTCTTTTTAAAAGCTGGATTCCTGTTGTACAGTAGTTTAATAGTTTAAATATTGTGCTAACATAATCAGTGTTTGGCCTCTTCTGCTCCCCAATCCTGTATAGAAGCAGAACTCCAAATTGTACATCTTTCTGGGTTTGTTTCTAAATTACTCCCCACACTTAATTACGAGGATGAGAGGGATGCCTTATTCCTCTTTGTTATAGGCTAAGCTCTCAGTAATCCCAAACAAAAGAGCCAGTTCTGGAAGATATAGGATTTGCTAGCAGGATTATGGTCTCATAGATAATGATGTGCAGTCAGCAGAAGCGAAGCTTTATTTTAATTCAAATAAGCTAGTAAACAAACCACTGACAAGTCTGCTGGTGAGAGTAACTGGCTTCTGTTGCCACATTGGCAGCTAAATTATAGAAAATCTATTATACCCTGTTCACCATATGTTTAATTTAATACAGATACAAATTAAACTATCCACAGTGCCTATTAAAATGACAATACATATTTTTTAAATATATGACTGTTTTAAGATACATTCCCCTGACCTTAAGAAGGGCAGTGCTGATTTGGGAGACTACAGCAAAGCACATGCTAGTCAACAGATTCTCTTCAACAACAACAACAGTGATTTGAAAAAACACGGAATATTAATAGTACAGTTTTGTAACAGATAATGAGGTTAATTGGGGTGTTTTACCTTCTAAGCATCTGTTCTTACACACTTCACTCCCCCTAGGTTCCTGGGCCTTGCATTTGATAGAAGTGGTTGATATCTAATCCTCTGTATACTTTTTAATTCAGTGCCAGCTACAGTATGAGGTATTTGCCCTTTTCCTGCTGCAAATAGCTATTCCTCATTTCTGCATTTTCTCATTTATTTATGTTCTTTCGAATAACCTGTATTTCTTGACCCGTCAGGAACCTTGGAATTGCTACCCTGTAATACTGTGGAGGGTTTCAAATTATGCAGAGGGATTCCTGCTTAGGGCCTGCGTTGTTCAGAGGAAGAAGTGTTGAGTACTGCATGTTGTGGCCCGTTACGGACCCTGATTTACTTCAGTTCTGTGGTGGTTAGAGTGGAAACAGGTATCGGAGAAAAATTAGAATAACAGGAGGCAAATATTGTGAAGATCCAACTAAATGGGGGTTTATTTCCAAATAAACTGGATTTACCTCATAAAGTCAGTAAGTCACTGCAAGTTATGGGGATCAGCAGCTGTTACTGTGGTGAGATGGTGATGGACTACTTGAAATTTTATTGAAACGACAGAGAAAGAAATTAACTTCCCCAAATTCACCCCTTATATCTTAAAGGAATGATGATGAAAAAAAAGTGCCAGTCAAAATATTGCTGGTGAAGAGCTGTCTGGACTTCCCTGGGGTCGTCCTCAGGGAAGCTCTTCTTTCCAGCTCCAGTCTGCTCACAGCAGCAATAGGCATGGAATGAAAACCTAAGTTTTGTGAAATGACATGCTTGCAGGTTGTGAATTGTTACTTTACTCCACGGTAATGTAGTCACAATTTAGCATCCAAAATTATGTTTCCCACAATATTTAAGATGTAAGAGCACATGCAAATGCCATGTGAATGTGTGGAAGTATGTGTGAAGGGAGTCCCTGACTCCTGTAAATGTGCAACATTATATACCAGGCCCTAGACTGTATGTTATCATATGTACAATGTATAGCATGTGCATGGGTATGAGATATGCAGTGTAAAGTGTGTATACACTGTGTGCACATGTAGGCTCATTGTATGTTGATTTTATTTTAATTTTATTTACCAAAACACTTTCAGAATCAATATATATTTGTAATGTAGACATTAGATACAGAGGAATTTAAGAGTTATTGCAAGCAAGTTTCACTTATTTGATAAATTCGTCTTTAGGGTGTTAAAAAATGTCTGGTTCCTAAGAAAGTTGTCATCTAAGGAATTGAATGTATGAAAGGATCGAATGCAGGGGATATTTGGATAAAATACAGAATATTACAGGTGCTATACTTTCTACTCTTCTTCCCAAGGAGAAATTTCTCCTATACAAAGTGCTCATCTTTCACTAAAGGCATATTTGGCACCACAGCTACCCATAGCAAAATTACTGCAGTAACTGTTGAGCAGCGTCTCTCATAGCAACCATAAAAAAAAAAAAAAACCAAAACCAAAAAACTAAACAGAAGAAAACTCTGCAATTTTAGGAGGCACGTCTAAAGTTCTTCCATAGATTTCCATGCAGTGAAAGGCCTGCCTGCCCTGCAAACCTGCCACTCCTCGAGAGCCACTCTTGTGTGCTACAGCTTCTCTGCTTTTGGGTAAATGGATTTTCTACCTTCATATTCCTGAGGGCTGGGAGCAGCAACCAAAAAGACCCTGCTATCAGTGTGTCCCCAGTGTTCTTTTAAGGATGCGGGGTGGTGGGAAGGGCGTCCAGCCTTCCCGGGCTCTGTATCTCTGGAGTACACACGGGCACCACACCACGCCTCCCACTCGCAGCTTTTTGGTTAGAAAAGCATGATCGTTGCTAAAGCGAAACGAGAGGCTGAGAACTTCTGGAAATAGATTGGGAAGCCCCTTGGCCCAGGAAAGGAGTCCTGGAGGACACGCGGGGTGGCGGCGACCGAGCGAGCGCTGCTCGGGGGGCGCGGGGGATCCGCGCTCCACTCCCCGCGTGGGCTCTGCCGCGGGGCCGCTCCCCGCCCGGCTCCCGGGCAGCCCCCTGGTATAAACTTTAACCCTCTTGTCAGTGAGCCAGGATGCGAAAGGAGGGCTTGTCCTGTGTGGTGTGAACCTCAGCTCCTCCGGGGAAGATTAACCTGGGAGCCCTGGCGCGGGGCGCGCGGGGCCGTGCGCGGCGGAGCCAGGCACAGGCTGGGGCTGAGCAGTGGCGGAGCCACTGCGGGCACGGCAAGGGCAGAAATATTCGCTGGGGCGAGAAATGCCAGCAAGCAGCCTGGCTTCCCCCTCTGCTTTGAAACAGCTTCAGTGCTTTGTCCTGGGTAGGAACTCCAAAATTCTGATTTTTTTTTTTTTTTTTCTGGACATGGTGTTGGGTCAGACTCCGGCACTCAGCCCCTCTACGGGAGAGTGTGTCTGGCAAACACCTTACTGGTCTGTTGGGAACATGCAACCGAGAGATATATCTATATATAGCCAATTTGGAGTAATCCGTTATTTTATCTATGTATCTGGATGCAGGTGGTTTGGTTTTTGTTGGTTTATTTTGTTGGGTTTTTTTTTCCCCAAGCCTAAAATGAATTGTGAAAGTCAAAATCTAGGACGTTCATTTCCCCACCCCGTGGGATCGGTCTCGGCATAGAGACTTAAGGGTACCAATGGCCGTGTGGGAGCCCAGCCCTCCTCAGACCAGGGCAAAAAATGCATGTTGATATGCGAATTTCTCTCAGAGCCCTTCCAATCTGCGGTCCACATTTTTACTTTTGTTTGTTTGTTTTTCTTTCCCTCCAGAAAGTCTTAGAAATTGCTGCAAAGCGTTTGAAAGTTGTAGCTACCCGGTCCATGCACTGGTGATTTCGTTTTTAGTTATCTGCAAAATGAGCTTTAAGCCAATTTCGTGCTTCAGGCTAAAGAGAGGGATTCGTATTTCCCTCCTAGATGCGTGGTATTCCTGGAATCTCTTTGTGAGCTTGCCGTAGGATGCTGCTGTAATTTGCCTGGAAACTCTCTCCAAAATTTGTATACAGCGGTTAAGAACGACGTAAGATTTCTGAGCCATCGGGTTGTTCTCTCTGGAAAGAAAAAAAAATCGTCTTTCATTGATAAGTCAGTATTAAACTACTCAGAGCATGGTTCCCATTTAACCCAAAGAACCGCCGTAGGTACAAAATATGCATTTCCTAGAAATCTTTTTCCTTCCCTGCTCTGAGAAATAAAATAGGTCTTCAGGAGAAGCGGTACTTTCTTCGAGAATCTTAGGAAAGTTCTTGCACGATTTCCAGAACTTTGACAAGCTTGGCTCTTTTATGCCACTTCCCCCCCCCCCC
>VXAZ01004213.1:1060787-1073426 GCA_013399875.1 Gymnorhina tibicen | reverse complement strand
CCGCCGGCCCCGCCGCCCCTGCCCCGGCTCCCCCGGTAACACCCCCACACCCCCCGCTCCCCCCGCAAGTGCTGGAGGACACTTTGGTCTCTTCGGCCGTTTCTTTCTCCCTGTCTCCCGAGAGCTGCTCTGCTCCCATGAATTATGAATAAACTCTCTCCTGGGGAGCCCCGCCATCGGCCCGTCTCTGCTCCCGGGGCTGCGGAGCCCCGGCGTGGAACTGCCCCGGCCGTGGCAGGGGAGGTGGCACCGGCCCTAGCTCCCGCTTCCAGCAGTCCCCCCAAGCAAGGAAGGAAAGAAGAAAAAGGAAAGACGGAAAGACAGAAGGAAATAAGGAAAGAAGGGAGGAAGAAAAGAAGGCAGGAAGGAAAGAAGGAAAGAAAGAAGGAAAGAAGGAAGGAGAGAAAGAAAGAAAGAAAGAAAGAAAGAAAGAAAGAATAAAAAGTTGTAACTGGCTGAGAAGTGAGTTTTCTGACTAATGAAATCCAAAATGAGCGGCGAATATAAAGTATTGTAAGATTTCTTCCCTGCCCCCCAGGCACTGATTGGCAATACTTTTTTTTTTTTTTTTTTTGTGCGTTGGTTTGAAAAGCAGGAAGAAATGTAATGAATTGAGTGCTGTCAGAGATGTCTTCTCTGTTGATGTGGTGAATGGCAGTAGCTCCCTGATCCAGTGCAGGTGCAGTAGAGCTGGGGAATAAAAGAGGGGGGCTCTCTGTTCAGTGGAAAAAGCACATTCCCTACAATAGACCACACACTGCCAGCCAGCACGGCATCAGCTCACACTCTCAGACTTTTTTCGCCTCTTTCCACAGTCCTGAGCTCACAAAATGGCTATACATTAGCACTAGTTAGGGTTTGCTTTTAATGAACAGTTGTGACTCCTTTTGACCAACATTTAAATCTGCTGTGCTCTCTCTGAAGACAGGTCTGTTTTGATCACACGTTTTAAAAAATGGCCCGTTTCATAACAAGGCGGCTTATTCAGGGCCATCAGTTGCATTTGATTGCAAGAAAAAAAAAAGGCTCTCGATTAATAAAACGCGTTTCCCAAGTGCTTCTAACGGGGAAAGTTTTTTGCTTTTTTTTTTTTTAATATATATAATAAAGTGTTGTGGGGAGGAGGAGAGACACTGTTTTTAAATGGATGAGATGGTCTATCTATGCACGAACGCATATTAATCCTGTTTAGAGATAACCTGTCTCCTTTTTGGCTTAATATATTATCCTTATACGCGGATAAAAACTTTGTGCTCTTATTAGTTCGGTCCAGATTGTTTTTCTTGGCTTATTTCCGTAATATTTTTTTCCTTTTTTTTTTTACCCTCTCGATGATCTGCTCAGAAGAAGCTAGGTTACACTTGGTTACACAAGTTTTATTCGAAATTATTTCCAGAGCGAGGGTTCACTCCTCAGCCAAGGGGACTGATTGATTCTGTCCCTCTCCGCCTCGCATTTGATGTGCCTCGTCCTATCGCGGCCAAGCCAATGAGCCGGGATTTTCATGGCATCCCGGAGCAGCCCTTGCTGATTCCTCTTGCACCTAACCTGCAAGAAGTAGATTAAGCTCTTTTGGATATACTTGCTGATGCATTGCGCTGAGGAAAATTGCTCAGCGTTTGCTTATAGAAACCCATGTTACTGTGAATGTTCTTTTTTTCCTCTAATCGTGGTAACAAATAGCATCAGCTCCTGGAACAGTTTGGCAAAGCCGTTCTTGCCTGAGTAGTGCTAAACGGGAGAAGCTGACAGCTACCCGGTTATTACCTGAGCTCCGAGTAACCCCCACCCCCAGCCGATAACAAAACATGCTGGCAACAAACGACATTAGAACCACCAGTCAGGTGCCGGTGGGCGCTTGGAGCACGTTTCCAGCGGGCAGATCTCGTCATCCTGCGCACGAAAGAATGGACCTTGTCTACACAGGAGAGAAGAGATCGATGCTCCTATCTCATCTCCTATATCCTATCAGATCAGATCAGATCATATCGATGCTCCTGTATGAAAAATAAGTCTCGTTTACACTTTGTTCGGGACGTTTCAAACGCGCCGGAGCATCATCATCTGACGGCGCCTTATTTACTGCCAACAAGTTGTAGCTCCCCCAGCCCCAACCTTGGCCCCGTGGCAGCTTAATAACAAACGCAGGAGAGCCTTGCGGGGGTGCCGGTCCCTGCCGGGGCCGGGGGCGCGGGGTGCCCGGCCCAGCCCGGGGAAGAGGCTGCGCCCCACCGCTGCTCCCCGCGCCACCGGACAGCCTTTGTGTCCTCCTGCTGCACACACCCATAATTAATCCTCCTTCTTACCGCTTACATCCCGGACCCAAGGGGCAACTCAAACCTATTTAGATCTCCTTGGTTGGTTGCACAAATTTAAGTGGCAAATGAGTTATAAACCTAATAACTGCTTTAATAAAAATAATTATTTGATTATGACAGAGGAAATTTGCTGTAGTGCAGGGATGCGGCTGGGTTTGCATTTTGGTGGTGGTGAGGCTCGTCTTTGGATGGAACTCAAACGCCTTTAGAAAACGTTACTCTGAAAAAAAATCCCAAACTCAAAACAAAATGAAAAACAAACAAAAAGCACCCCAAAATAAAAATCTTAAAAGACTTTACATTTAAAAAAATTACCCTGGTTCTCGGAGAAACGGGGAACATTTCTCGTGATATTCAAAAGAAGAATTAATTTGTACACAGAAAAATCAATATGAGATGTGGGTGGCTTTGAAATAACTGAAAACAGTCAACACAGAGGACCATTAATCGCAAACGCTGGTACCTCTTCCACTTTTTTCCCGTTAAGGGTGAAGTTTCTGCGCCTCTTTCAAGTGTATTTATGCTTCTGGTTTTACAAGAAAAAGTGAGGATGCAACAAGACCAGTCGCGTTGTCCTCTCTATACTTTTAACGCTAGCATATTGTTTGATTACTAATTCGAGTTAATATGATCTTTATGGCAACATAACAGTGGATAATTGGCCCTTTTTCTGAACAACAATGTAAATCACAATCGCTTTATTATTTAATAACGTCAAACGCTTCGTTGGATTGGCCCCGACAGAGAAGACCTTTTCTTTCTAGGCAGTGTTGTTGAGAAAGAACAATGCATATCTAATTGTGGAGATTTCAGAAGTTGGCTCCTGTAAATGAACAGCTTAGATATGGAAGTTCCAGCAGATGTCTGCACTTTTCCCTGTGACAAACCTTGTAACCCCCCTTCCTCCCCCTCTGCCCCGTCCTCCCCCCTCCCCGACTTATTGAAGATTTTTTGTTCTCACATCCTAGCAACAACCTAAATCTTCCAGTTGCGAATACACCCCTTTCCCCTCGTTGCTATCCAGCCCTCAGATGGCCGCCTTAAGCGTACACACCAAATTAGCGCTTGGCCCAAGGCGCGCTAGCCCCTCGCTCGCCCCGGGCCCCCCCATCAGCTGCGGGCTGGGGACTGTCGGGCCGGCGGGGGCAGCCGGGGGGCTTGGGGCTGTCGGCGCTGCGCTTCGCCACCTTCTCGCCAGCCCTGTAAACGTGCCGGGCGTTTGTTTTGCAACAGTTTGGAGGCGACTGCAAGTTGCGCTCGCCGTTATGTGGCAGGAGACGTGTCAGGGCCTGCCAGCGCCGGGGGCGTGCGGAGCGAAACCCCCGACGGCGCCCCGCGATGTGCCACCCTCTGCCCTGGGGTGCTCCTGCCTCGGCCCCCTTTGTCCGGCCCCACTGACCCAAACCCTGTCGCTCTCCCCTGACGGCAGCAGTGAGTCTTTCCCGGGGGGCACGGCTGCGGGGACAGGACTCCAAGGCAGAAGTTGAGCGACTTCTGGCGGGGAGGGCGCACCTCAGCGCTCATCTGTTCTCCCGGCCCGGTCCCGCAGCTGCGCGCTGCCCCGCGGAGAGCCCCAGGCTTTGGGCGCTACGAGGGTTTTTCCCTTGCGCTGGAGGCGCCCTGCCTGGGATGGGTCGGTCGGGGCGGTGGGTCCCGCTCCCCTCCTCACCGCCTCCCCTCCGAGGACAGTTCCGCGGAGAGCAGTTGATTTGGCAAACTTTTGCGGTGGGCGCCGGCAGCGTTGCTGGGCCCCCGCCCCGTCCCAGCTCCCCCCGGCCCTAACAATGCGCGCTTTGCTGCGCGAGAAAGCCCCGTCATCGGCGTGGGGGGAGCAGGGGGACGCGGCCGGGCGATGGGTGCCAGCCCTCCGCGCAGCCCATCGCTGCCAGGGGTGTCAAGAGATGAGGCAGGTACACCGAATTCGGGATATTGTCCCTTACTTTAGTGAGGGATTCTTAATTACTTATTTGATTTTTGACAAACCAACTAAACCCTCTTGTGCCGCCAGCGCGGCAAAGCCCCTTTCTGCTCCCTGCCGGGATGCTCCCCCAGCTGCCCGGGGCAGGAGCCACCGCGTCACAGCGGTGCGGGTCCCCGGTGCTGCCTCGGGGGTGCCCGGGGCCCCGGCATCCCGCCCGCTCAGCCGGGCTCTCGGCGGGGCACAGACACCGGGGGCAGCGCAGCCTCACACCTGCGAGGGGTGGGGGTTTTGTTCGTTTGCAAGAACCCACTCGAGGGAAGTACTGAAAACACAGACCCGATCACTAAAATTACCCGAAAAAGAAATCCAAGTTGAGAGACTCGCCCTGCCTGAAGCCGTGGGAAGCGGTTGATGAATCTCTGTTGACCTTTGAGCTTTTTCTCCTCGAGTCGGTAGAAAAATCTAGATTTTTTTTCCCCCCCCCCTTGCTTTCCTGGCTTGTTTGTTTGTTTTACAACTTTACTTTTCCCTGCTGACATTACCTGACGGGGGGAGCACCGAGCCCACTGGATGCTGCCCGTGGGAGTGCGGGGGCAGAGGGGGCGCAGGGGGGAGCGGGGGTCGCCAGGGCTCTCCCGTCCGGCAGCCGCGGCCTCGCGGCGTGCCAAGGGTTAACTGTGCCCGTTCCGTGGCTCTATTCGGGCAGGGATGAAACTGCGCGACTTCCCCCAAATGTTTTCAAGAGGAGAGCGAGTCCCGCCGCCCCGGGACCCAGCGGGCCGGGCCGGGCCGGGCCGGGCTGGGGGCGGCCCGGACGGCCGCCACTCCCCCGCAATGAGCTCATTTCCATGTCTGCGCCTCCCGCAACTGTGAGAAAATCCGCCGGGACATCCCGCGTGCCGATGCTGCCTGGGCTGCCCCTGTCGCCCTGGTGACAGAGCCTGGGGGGAACTACATAAATAAAATAAACCAAAACTTTTCCCGGAGCCGGCACATCGCAGGGAGAAGGGGATAACCCCACGCCCGCGCGTGTCTTTCGTGGGGCCAGGCCTCCTGAACACCCTCCTGGAGCCGTGCGCGGAGTGGGGGCAGGGAGGGGCTGGTGCAAAAGTGCCCGGGGGCAGTCCGGGAGGGGGAAGGGAGCGCTGAACAGCCCCACACTTATCAATAACAAGATGTATAAATATCAAAGTGAAGGAGCCCGAGTAAGTCTTTCTAGAAGCGCGGAGGAAGCTTAAGCAGCTTTCTTTAATGGTGATTTGTAGCTCTGTAAGGGGCACGGATAGCAAATACCCTGCAGGTGCATGTTGTAACACTGCCATCCGGACTTTAATGTAGATTACTCTCCAACTCGTTTGATCGGTCCTTTGAAACCCTTTACAATTGCCTGTGACGAACCGCCAGTCTCAGGTTTTTTTTTCTTTGAATAATGCCTTAAGGGTAAGTCCTCGGGGCTTTTAAAGATCTCCAGCACATTTAAAAAAAAAAAAAAAAAAAAGCCAAGCTAGGTTTTTACTTTAGAGCGTGGGTCCATGTCTCTCAACTTGGGGCTGTTAACAGGCATCTTTTAAATCATTAATCATCTAATAACCATCAACTTTGGAAGGGAGATACGGAGATCTTCTAAAGACCTCCAAACATTTCTGTGGCATTTGGGAACATACTGGTTAAAATTTAGGAGGCACACAGCCCATCCCTTCTGCTGAAGCCCTGGAGCTCGTGGGTCTCCGGTGTTTATGGACTCTCACCTGGGTAAATCTGTGCTGAAGGCCTTTTCCCTGGCCATCGAGAACCCCCCGGGCTGGGTTTGGATAACAAATCCGAAGGGTGATGCAGGGGAGAATCCCGGCCACGGGGCCTTCCTTCTCCTCCCCGAACATCCCGCATCCCGACCCTGCTCTGGGACCCACGCCCCTGCCGTGGTGGTGCCTTCTAGCACAGAGTGAGGAGGTTTTGAGGGAGTTTAAAAAAAAAAAAAAAAAGAAAAAAAAAGCCTCAAGACACAATAAATCCCTCAGATGTTTCCACTCTCACAGCAAATAACGTTTAACCTTTAATATTTATTCGTTACTATTAATTCAAAAAAATAATTACTGAACTTTTGGCCCTTCAGCTTCCACAAGCGGTGCTTTGTTTCTCTAAAATAAACTTGGGAGAAGCGATCCCTCCGTATCAAACTAGGGATTTGAATTAAAGGCCCATTTGGGACACTTGAGACTACAAAGGGTTACACATAAATAAATGCCACATTTGCCTATTGCAAAAGTTTTCTCTGTCCTTTCTCAGTCACAACAGGGGAGGAAAAAGCCGTCGTTTATTATCTAGTGCTGGGCAGGAGCAACCCCTCCAGAATGTGCTCTTAGATTTGGCCGGCAGAAGAGGGACTCTTTTTTCCCCCCCTCAACAGCAGCTCCTTTTGTTCTCCAGATCTCTTTCCCAATTTCAAGCTTCACTTGCAGATCCTAAGTTTGTTTGTTAATGACGCTATTACCATCTGGCTCGTCCTACTTTCCAAAAGATATAAATCTCCCCAGTTTCATTGCCTACATTATCATCTAAGTGCCACCATAGCTGGAAGAAAAATATGCTTTCAAGGTTGCAAATTCTCTTGCACGGAGCAAGTTCCCCGGGCTCGGGGCTGCCGCCCGCCCCGCCGGGCTGCGGGCCTCTTGGGAGGGATGCGGCCAAATGGATTTCACCTTGCAGCGATGCTGGGAGAGGGGGAGACGGCACCATTTAAGTTTTCCACCAGAAACTTAAGTGAATATCCCCCCCGCCCGCCATCCCTCTTGGCCCCTTTTGTGGCTGTTTAATGCATCTGGCTACTTTGAACCGTTATCTTCCGCGGGGAGAAGGACGCCCGCCCGCCCGGCGGGGCGAGGGCAGGATGGGTCCTGCTCCTGGCAGGCTCCTGTTTGCCCTCACCCAGCGTGAACCCCCGTCTCTCTGACATAAGTACATATTCCATACGTGTGAATAAACCTTTCCCACAGGCGTGATACAGTAAAGGGAAGAAAACTTTGGACTCCTCTTAGTGCAAAGCGGTTGCAGATTTGTGTGCGTTTAAGCATAAAGGGACGGGGGGAGGGCGAGAAGGGATGGGGGAGGGAGTTGGGTCGGTTTGTGTATGGGCTCCACAATGACTCTATTTATTCGCTGCAACCAGCCTGGGCAGATTGAATAGGCGAGAGAGAGACACTCAGCCTTCCCAACGCGTGGGCTTTGTGGGATCCAGTCCCCACTAGCAGATTTCGACTGCTAATTTCCCATTCTCAGGGGTCTCCTGCGAGGAGACACGGCCGTGCCCATCAACTACGGCTTCCCCAAACACTGTCCGTGTTTCTAGTCCTTAAGATTTTCGCGTACAAGTTTAGCGTCAGGAGAAGTTTAGTAATTTACCTTTTTTTCTGGATCTCCGGCAATGTTTCTGCGGACAAAAAACAAAAAACAACAAAATACGCCTCACCAAACAACAGCCAAATATTTTATTTGACTATATGTATATGCACACACACACACACACAATATTGTCAAGCGAGGGAAAAGATACTCCTTTAATATGGGAAAGAAACCCAGGGATTTTTTCCCGAGTGATCTGATTGTTATAAATAATTACGGATGAAAAGAAAACTCACTTATTATGCACTTCTAATACTGTGACTGCACAAGAGAGAAAGGGGGCCAAACCAGTGATTAATTAATATCGCACTGGCGTAGCTATTTTCTCGCGAAAGGCCTTTCCCCCTTCTCTGCTGCCGAGTTATCATTCCAGCTCGAGTCATGTGTAGCCAGGAAGGGATCTTGTTTATAAATTTATATGACGACCTTTTCTTTGTGTGTGCTCTAAAGTTGATATGGACAAATTGCAGAGGTATACAATTTAAGTAGATGCACTTTTAATCACCGATCATTAAAATGGTTATGTTAAATATACTCAATTACATGCATGACTTCACCCTAACAGTACTTTCTATTCTCCCAGCTGCTCACGTATTCCTTAACTATAGTCAGCAGAAGAAACTCGATTATGCTGAATCCATACATTTCTATGGATTTCATCAGCCTAATTAATGCTTCAGTGTGGTCCATGTGTCTGAATGGTCCCTTTGCTATTACTTGGGTAAGGAGGCAGTGCTGGAATGCAGAGGGTCTTTCTTTCAAAGATACCCATGGGGGTCACTCTAGGACTCTAATGGCAAAGGTAGCAAGTGTTAAATAGCAGAAACATGCAGAGAAAGGGAAGGCAGCGATGTAAAGGGGACATTGATACTGTAGGTATGCCCAACAGGTCAGTGATGATAATTAAAACGCTTAAAGAAGAAAAGGTAAATGGAAAGCTTCCACAATTCGCAGCATGCGTGGTTAAAAGCAAACGAACCAGCGCAAAGAAACGCACCTCGCTGATCCTGACGGGAGAAAAAAAAAGTTGACAGCAGATTTTTAGACTAAATAACTACTAGGGCTGCCTCTTCTGTGAGCACCGCGTTTGAATGCCCCGTCCCTTCTCTAATTTTCTCGTTGTCGAAATGCAACGTGTCAGGGAGAGGATGCCCGGCCGGGCAGAGCGGGCTCTCCCACGCTGCCGGTCCTGGCACCACCGGGGCTTCCTGCAGTCCCCCGTCACTGCAGATGCACGGGGAGCTGGGGGAAGGATCTCTCCCCCTCCTCTCCCCAGCTTTCTTCCAAAACGAAGAAGCGATTAAAATGAAGGGGATGTTGCAGCCTTAGGAGAAACAGCCAATGGCTGCTTTTATAACACATCTTCCCATCTTAGCATTTAGCGGGATATAAAAGGCATGCGTCCTGCTATTCCAGCAACATTTTAATCGACAAGAAATGCATCTAGATTTTTTTTTTTCTGTTTAGTTCCCACCTGTTGTAGTAGAAGACCATCTGATCCAACCTTTCTCTGGCTGCTGGGAGACGTTAGAGAAAATCAGAACTCTTTCTTGTCACCCCCTGCACTGCCAAAAATGTGGTGTTGGAGCCCGCATCTCTTCCCTGTTTCTCCACCAAGCAATCGTCAGCTCAATTGTCCTAACTTCGAGTCGGTGCCTCGCTTCAGCCCTCATCCTTCAAGTGGAGAGAGAAAGCAGGGAAGATTTCAGATCTATAACCAAATTATAACCTAGGAACTTTATGCTTGTCATGCTAATTTAATGACTTTTATAGTAAGTGTAGACTTTCTGTCTTTTGAAATTAGCTCTTCAAAACGCTTTGTGTAATGACAGGCACTAGACATAAGAGACAAATGCACAAGCAATAGTGGGATAATAATCTGGCAAACACTGCACCATTTAGTATTAAAATGGAGAACAAAGTGCGTTAAATTTCAGCGTAGATGTACATCATTGTCTGATGCCATTGGTGCACACCTGGGCTCCAGAGTGACCCGAGAAGGGGGTGTCCTCCAACAGCCGCCGTGCCTGACTTCACCTGGAAAATGAGCAAATACCAGATGTGGAGTACAAAATAGTCCTTCACCTAATGCCGAGTCCCTTTGCTTTCTGGTGGTGTTCACACGTGCCTGAGTGCTGCAAACATCCCGATTTCGACAGGCTGGTTCTGCTGGGCCCGGCCTCCTGCTCCGTTCCCAGCGGGGGGGTGTGGGAGGGTGTACGCGCTGCGCTCGCAATGCAGGGCTCTGAACGTACACATCCCCTCCCTCCTTAAGAGCGTTTCTGTGCTCCCATGCTATGAGTGGTCCAGAAATCTGTCCAAGAGATGGTCTTGATAACAAAGGGAGGAGTAAACCCAAAGCTATAGGTGTATTACAATCTGGGCGACTCACTCATTGCCTATAATTGTAAATAAGGTAAGTTCACACGACGATCGAGTAACGAGGGAACAAGAGCCCCATTTTAATCAGGTGGTTATCTCTCCTTGGTGGAGATCAGAGCTCCATCGCTCCTGGCCTTCTCATTGTGCCCGCCTGCTGGAAATGACAGCTCCTTCAGAAATAACCAACTTGGTCCCTGGATGGGATTTCAGCTCTTTTTCACTACACATGTACCAATTGTCATTTTACAGCTACAGCGAAACCCCTAAACTATATAAGTGTATAAACTCGTCCTCATTAAATCCCCCCTTTTGGATAGTCTCAAGGTTGGAGAGTATATTACTGTAAGCCGGAGAAGACTTAAATTATATCCGAATGGGGATTGAAACGTAGTGGCACTTAGGCACTCTTCTTGTCTCAGCTACTGAGGTTTCATCTTCCCCCTTTAGAGTCTTATAATATTACAAATGCAACAGTTTCCTTATGTCAAATCAAACTATCTGAAATCCTGTTTCTTGATTCAGCCTCCGGGGCCCTTTTTGGTGAGCACAAAACCACTAAGATATGATCAAACACCATAGCCTGACCAAAGGGGAATTTATCATTCATCTGAGAGAGCTTCCTAATTTGAAACTAAAGCCCTTCCCTTCCAGAAATCATCGGAACATTCTGTGTGAGTTGTTTTGCCGCGCGTGTGTGCTGGTAAATCGGGGTGTGCAGAGGGACAGGGGGCCGAGGGCAGTGGTTACCCCGAGGCTTAGAGCACACCCTGTCCACGGGTTGGTTTTTCCACCCAAGCCGATATAAAAATAACGATTTCTGTGGGAACCCCGTGCCCACGGGAGCTGCCGCTGCCGCCCCCGCTGCCTCCCAGGGGCAAGGCCGGGCCGGGGGCTCTGCCCGGGGCCCTCCCCGTCTCTCGTCCCCCCGTGGGGCACTCCGAAGCGGCTGCGCTGAGCCCCCTTTTGGGCAGCGCTGCCAGCTCCGGGAGAGGGGCACGGCCGCTGCGGGGATCGCCCTGCAGAGCCCTGCGCCAAGCCCCCCAAAGCTGGGTTTGTCGGGAGGGGGTCGCCTTCCTCCCTTCTCCAGCCCTCGCAAGAGGGTCAGTGGTTTAACCAGGCGTCACCAGGACTTCGTTTTATCCCCGGTCCACTGAAGCGTGTGGCTTTTAGTGACTGATGGCCGCTGTGGCTGTACGCGGCACAGTTGCTCTCACGGTGCGTGCTCCAGATGGGCACGTCCCGCAGGCTCGGGGCGGGGGGGCACGGCCGCTTTGGAAAGGCCACCGAGACACTGAGATTTGTTCTGGGTCAACCCTCCCCTAACGCCAAAGTTGGGAAACAACTTTCGCAGCGTGTGTCGGGAAGGGAGGGAGCGGCAGTGGAGCGGCAGCGGGTGCCGCGGTGCGGGGCGCCGGCATTCGGGGCTGCCGAGGCCGGGGGTCACCGTGGCTGGGGGCTGTCCCCCCGCCCGCCCCGGCGAGTCTCCCCCGTCTCTCTTCCTTCCCGAGCCCCGGACGCGCAGACAGCACGTTTCCAAACTTTGAAATGCCAAATCACGTTATTGCTGTGGCAGGAGGCTGCTTTCGTATCTGTGACAGCTGAGTTTTCCCCATCGATTATGTGACACTGCAGTTCATTTACACAGCTCAAAAGCTTAAAGACACTGGAGGAGCCCCCGGTTTAACCCGAAATCCTAACAGAAAGTGAATCAACTTTCTGGCCAGTGTTTAAACTGATAGATCAAAACTTAATTTGGAGAGACAGAAAGGGAGAGAAACGACAGCACGGATTTATCTTGCCCGGCGTCCTTTGCTGAAACTTTAGAAACTGCGGCGTGGAAAATCCAGGGCCGAGATGCTAATGAGAAGCAGCGCGTTGGGTGTTCAGGGATGTTATAGGTTTCAGAACGCAGATTACAGGCGCCTGATTTTTTGTACGGGTGCTTGAAATAGGTGCGTGGCCCGAGGCTGCCCGCGGCTGCCGGGTGGCACCGGGCTCCGGGGCGTCCCTGCCCGCGGGGTCGGGCAGAAGTTCCCGGCTGAGCAGGCGCCTCCCGGGCTCGCCCATCCGGAGCGCCCCGGGCCCGCCACCGGCCGGCAGGGAGGGCTTGAGGAAGAGGGGGGTGCTGGGAGGGTGGCATTTTCTTCTCTCCCATGGGGACGGGATCGTCTCCCTTGTGCTGCCGGGTCCTTCCCTGGGCTTCTTTCAGTGGGGGCTTTCCAGGAGCCAGCCCAGCGCCCGGTCCCTGCCGCTCCCTCCCCCGTCCTCGCCGAGGTTTCATTACTTGCTGTTAGTGCCTGGAAACAATAAAGGATGTGGGACTGGGCTTTTATTGATTATTTGTCACCCTGTATTTGTCAGTTTCAATAACTTTTCCTGAAGTTTTACTTACGGGCACTTGAGCTTTCGGATTAGGCCAGCTCTGAGGATTGCAGTGAGGGGTAATTATCCGCTGGCCTGCTTCCCTGCAGCCGGAGAGAAAAGAGCATTAACGTATAGAATGGGCAGGATCCGGCCTGAGCCCCCCCTAAAGCGCTGCCCGGGCGAGAGGCGGGAGCAGCCAGGAGCAGCCAGGAGCAGCCGCGGCCCCGCCAGCTGCCCCCGGCCCCCCCGCCGCCC